>JAHDVE020002039.1:0-99757 GCA_022606495.2 Halesus radiatus
TATAGAAATGACATAGATGTTTGCAATGATATACTTTTTTTTTAATGTTCATTTTATTGTATTTAATAGTCGTATCATGCATTTGATCCAGATGAGAGTGAGTTTGTTTTCATATATCTTTACAAATTGTGTAAATATATTTTTATTATTGGTTGAATATATTAAAAAATGCTTAATCACTTTATTCTAATATTTTATTCAGTCAGTCATTCAATAGGATCAAGAATTTGAGTATTTTCTCCCACATCCCGATAGCCACTCACTTTCTTGAGCTCAGATTCTTCCATCACAATCTTTCCTTTCACCGGGTGGTTGAAAATGTAGAGGATCGGTGCCTATTTGGACTCGACAAAGTAATCTTTTGAGAACACGAAGAACTGCTCTTTGAGTTCCTTGGGCAGGTTGATTTCGGCGATAAACTCCTGCTGGGCTGCCTTGAGGTCATAGAAATGCTATTTAATGCGGTCAATGTCGAGCATATGCCTATCATTTTCTTCTAACTACTAGAGTCCGATTTAATTGATGTACAATTTGTTATTGTTGCTTTCACTATCCTTTTGCATGTATATATTTTTGTGTTTCCTTTCTAAGATATAGTAATATATATTTTAAAAATAAATATACCTATTATTTTATGTATTGATATAATAACTTGCTGGATAGCTAAATATATATCTACATATCATAATGTTGGCATACATTCTATTTTCTAGAGTTCCCAGCTTTGAATTTATATTTTTCTTTCAGCAGTCCCAAATCTGGAAATGATTGTTTCATGTTTAGGATGGGTCAGGACAGCTATAACATTATTCCATTCTAAGATAGCAAGTCCATAAAATAATATTTATGTTTTTGACTTTGAAAGAGGGAGATGGAGTCGAGGAAATGCTTTATTGGGCAGTTGAAACATGATTAGAGATTGAAACAAAAATATCTATAAGATACGAAATACTGAGATAATAAACAAAGGAAAAAATTGAAGTTCACTGCGAAACAAAATATGTGAACATTAAGAAAATAGTAAAAATTATGAATTTTTATATGATATATATTTTGGTTTGTGGGTTACCAGGAGTAAACAAAGTTGGCAAAGGTATTATATCATCCATAACTCCGAAAGTCAAATTGTATATTTTTTTTTTTTTTTTTTTTAATCTCCAAATACTTGAGGATCGAATGAGATAATTTGTATTCCTACCTACTAACCAATAAATAAAATATCTACATATAAATACATGAGTAAATGAGTATTTTATGATCGGAATCACTAAAACTCTGATAAAATATCTATGTGTTTTTAACTCTAGAAATCTATTTAAATCAATAAAATCTTACATAAATAGATTCAATAAAAAAAACATATCTTAAATATAATCATACCATTCTTTTTTATATATTTTTTATTCCCAATAATATTAGCATATGGAACCACATTCACCAAATCCTTACCATCACTTACTCGCTGACTTGGAAGTAGGGCACCACCACTACAAATACTATAGTCTCGCTGCTCTCAAAGACGAGAGGATCAAAAAACTACCCATCTCCATCAGGGTCCTCCTCGAATGCTGCATCAGAAATTGCGATGAGTTCAACATCAAAAAGACCGATGTTGAGAAAATTCTAGCTTGGAATGGCTCGGCCAACAAACAACCCGTAATTGATTCTTCCATAACCATACATCAAAACTGACATTTTTCTTTGGATTTTTTTTTTTTTATACTTATATGTTTAGGTATAAATCCCATTTAAACCTAGTCGAGTTATTCTCCAGGATCTCACAGGAGTTCCCCTTGTGGTAGATTTAGCTGCTCTCAGGGACGCAGTCGCTAGACTCGGAGGAAATCCTTCCACTGTCAACCCCGAATGTCCAGTTGACCTTGTTATTGACCATTCAGTTCAAGTGGATTTTGCAGGAACTCAAGATTCTCTCGAAAAGAACCAATAAATTTAATTTAACAGAAACAGGGAAAGATTTGAGTTCCTAAAATGGGGGCAGTCTGCCTTCCAAAACTTCACAATTGTGCCCCCAGGTTTCGGAATTGTCCATCAAGTTAATCTGGAATACCTCGGCAGGGTCGTCATGGAGAAAAATGGGGTGTTATATCCTGATACCGTGGTCGGCACGGACAGTCACACTACAATGATCAACGGACTGGGAGTTGTCGGTTGGGGTGTTGGAGGGATCTAAGCCGAGGCTGTGATGCTGGGAGAATGCACCACAATGATGCTGCCCGAAGTCGTTGGATTCAAGCTCTTGGGGGAACTGTCCGCCACCGCTAACGCCACGGATCTGGTTTTGCTCTGCACAAAGCTCCTCAGAAAAAGAGGAGTAGTTGACAAATTTGTGGAATTCTTCGGTCCTGGAGTTGCTTCGCTTTCATTGGCGGATCGAGCCACTATTTCCAACATGGCTCCAGAATACGGAGCCACCATTGGATACTTTCCGGTGGATGCTCGAACTTTGGACTATCTCAGGCAAACAGGAAGGTCCGCGGAAAAGGTCTAACTCGTTAAGCAGTATCTGACTGCTCAAGGACTCTTTAGAGATTTTAATGATCCCAGCCAGGATACAATTTTCACAGGCGATATCATCTAGATAGATCTTTCCACAGTGACTCCATGTGTTTCGGGTCCTAAGAGGCCGCATGATTATGTTGAACTTTCGAAGATGAAGAAAGACTTCCAAGACTGCCTCAAGAATCCAGTTGGGTTCAAAGGCTTTGGTATTTAAGAGGCTAAGGTTCATAATCCAACCAAGTTTTCTTTTGGTAGCCAAGAATATATCCTGGATCACGGATCAGTTGTCATCGCCGCCATCACTTCGTGCACTAATACATCGAATCCTGGTGTCATGCTTGCTGCAGGGCTACTTTGCCGAAACGCAGTGAACAAGGGATTAAAAGTTGCTCCATACATTAAAACGTCTTTGTCCCCAGGCTCCCAAGCCGTTACTAAATACTATGAACTCTCTGGTCTCACTAAATACTTAAACCAGTTGGGCTTCAACCTCACTGGCTACGGCTGCATGACCTGTATAGGAAACTCGGGAGAACTAAGCAAAGAAGTGGAAGACGCCATCAAAGAGGGGGACCTTTGTGCAGCATCAATCCTCAGCGGAAACCGAAACTTTGAGGGCAGAGTGCATCCAATGACCAGAGCTAACTACTTAGCCTCCCCACCTCTAGTTGTGGCTTTTGCGCTTGCTGGGAGAGCCGACATTGATTTCTAGACATAACCATTAGGAATTGTTGATGGAACTCCCATCTTCTTGAAGGACATCTGGCCAACCAAGCAGGAGATCCGAAGCATTGAGGAGGAGTTCATCAGACCCGAGATTTTTACAGAAACCTATGCCAAGCTCAAGTAAGGTACTTCCCGTTGGAACAGCCTAAGTGTCAAGGAGGGAGTTCAGTTTCACTGGAACGAGGCTTCAACCTATATTCATGACCCACCTTTCTTCAAAAAATGTGACAAACAGCCACAACAAATCAATAATATTAATGACGCTCACCTTCTTGCTCTATTTGGGGATTCCATCACAACCGATCATATCAGTCCTGCCGGAAACATTTCAACAAAGTCCCCAGCAGCCCGATTCCTGAAGGAGAAGGGAGTGGCGCCAGCAGACTTCAACACCTACGGCTCGCGAAGAGGAAATGATTTGATAATGTCCAGAGGCACTTTTGCTAACATCAGAATCCTCAACAAGTTGATGGGCAGAAAAGTGGGTCCTCAGACAATCTATTTCCCTGAGAGCAAAGAAATGGATATTTTCGACGCAGCAGACAAGTACATCCAGAAAGGCCAGGATCTAATTATCATCGGAGGCAAGGAATACGGCAGTGGGTCAAGTCGTGACTGGGCAGCCAAGGGTCCGTATCTTCTCGGAGTTAAGGCTGTCCTCGTACAGTCCTTTGAGCGAATCCATCGATCGAATCTGGTATTTACTTTCATCTCTCATATTGATTACATTTTTACAAATACTTTAAATATTTTTAGGTTGGAATGGGAATTTTACCACTGCAATTCAAAGATAACGAAACTCCTGAAACTTTCGAACTCAAGGGCGATGAAACTTTCAGTATCGATTTGCAACAGGGAAACATCAAGCCAAATCAAGACATCGTATTGAAGACATCCACCGGTAAGCAAATTGTTGTTAGATGCCGATTAAACACCGAAGTGGAAATTGCCTACTTCAAAAATGGAGGTATCTTACCTTACGTTTTGAGAAAGAAAATTTGAGCTGGAGGATGATATTGGCTATAGTTATTCACCGATTATACCTATTTCAAATATATATAGAGAATAGTCTATTATAATTTTGTCGATTTAGTTATCCAAAGTAATAAATTTTATATTTCATTACAAATAAATAAACAAATTTCCTATTAATGTTTTTATGTATTTCGTCAAAGTTTAATATTTAAGTATTTAAAATTGTATTTATCAAGGTAAAGAGACGTTACTGGAGGAGCTCTTAGCCTGTTCGACGAACTACCAGGTTGAAATCTCTTTGTTGGGAAAAGCTAGGAATCAACCATCTTTGGAGATTGGTGGGATAACATTTTTTAGATATTTTTTTATGCATTACTATTTTTATTCAAATCTATTTTTGAGGATTAGTATTTCGACCTGGCTTTGTCATTATTGTGATTATCTTTTGAATTACAATGCCATTCCTGCCGATTGTCGATTCCTTGAAGCGGAAGTCTAAGTTTTAGGCGTTCTTCAAGCGGTTTTAAAGGACTACCTTTGGTAATGCCAACATATTTTTATTTTGCTGCTACTTCGCTTTACGTGGAATTAATTTTTGATTGTCTTTTCTTTAGATCCTATCTTAGAGCATATAACTCCTGCTTCAAAACCAATCTTAGTTTACTGAACTTATGCGTATTATCGGATTATAAACACTTCGATTAATTTGAATCCGACGAGAATTATTGTCTTTCTTGATTATTGAGATGATTATGTTTCAAATATCTTGGGTAAATCTTTTCCGACAGTTTGCTAAAGAATCCCTGATACGTTGCTAGTTTTGTTTTGAGAACTATGTTCTCATTCAGGAGGCTTTGGCACTTCTTTTTACACTAGTCTAAATTCATTTTCTCATTATTCTTATCAATTTCTAGAAAAATATTGTTTTGCGAGTTGTTTTGATTGACGAATTATTTGGACATATTGTTTATTTTCATTTTTATGGTTTAGATTGGCTTTTGCTCCCGACAAGTCTTTTTGAATTATTATTGAGGGTGAGTATTCTAATTATGATTATAACTCTTTTATGGGGATTAGAGTAAAATTTACTCTAAGGCAGAAAAAGAGGAGTCGAATAACGATTCTCTTTCATCATTATTGTTTAATAATCTTTTTATTATATAAAATTATTGTTTGATAGTTGTAGATAAAATACCTTTGCGAACAAGAAGAGGATGGGTTTCTACCTTCATTGTTTTTGTCAGTCAGGAATTGATTTGTCTAACTTTTCATTCGCTTTGACTATTACCCGAGATTGGTCGAGAAATATTTAAATTGCTGATGTCGCATATTGTCGATATTATTGGGATGACCGGTTATCGATTGGTTTAGTGTATTCATGTATAATTAACGAAAAAAATAGATTTAGCGAATATCTGTTTTTAGCCCACTTGGAAAATTTGGAAGGAAAGCAAGTTGTCGATTAAAAAATATTTCGGATATAAATATATCAATGTATTTTCTATTTTCGAAAATTCTATTCTTTCTATTATTGAGAATCAATATTGTTATTATTAAATTTACATTCCGAAAATATCAATGTGGTCAGATAAATTAAAGTCAAATGTTTATTAAATATTGTTTGAAACAATAATAAAAAATCATAAAAACTAGTAATGATACGAGAAAATAATATGTATTTATCTTTCAATAAATTACCAAAAGAATAAACTTAATTAAATGGGAAAAAAAAAAATTCCCTAAATTACTTTTTATCCATTAGATATTATATAAACCATTGATACTTAAGTATATTTTATATAAATATTTTTTCGTAATATTTCTTCAAACTGAGCATGTACGGAGGTGGATTCAATAATCAGAACCAAGGATTCAATCAAAACAATCCTAACCAAGGATTTCACAACCCAAATCAAGGCTTTAACAACATGGGACAACAACAGCCTGGTGGATTCAATCAAGATGGATTTAATCAAGGCGGATTCAATCAAGGACATGGTGGATTTGGTCAAGGAGGCTTTCCTCAAGGTCAAGGTTTCAATGGACAAGGTTCTGGGGGACAAGGATTTAACCAGGGAGGATTCAATCAGGGAGGATTCAACCAAGGGCAAGGGGGATTCAATCAAGGAGGATTTAATCAAGGGTTTACCCCCAACCAAGGATTTAATCCAAACAATGCCTGGCAAAATCCATTTCACCTTATGTTTCCTCAAGTGAACTTTGTCAGTGGGTGCCAGAGATGCAATGGAACAGGGACAATTTGGAAAAAAGGGGTAGCGTGTCCTTGTCGTCGCTGTTTCAAAAATGCAGGGTACTGCCAGAAGTGTTATGGAACTGGGATGGCTTACAGGTCTGGACGACCATGTAACAGGTGTTCAGGGAAGAAAATGTTTGTGGGAGGAGGTAGAAAAGGAAAAAGAAATAACAGCAGTAGTAGCGATAGCTATTGAACAAATAATTGATCAGAGTATATTGATATTTGTTCATTCAGAGTAATAATCGAAATAAGTATATGATTTTTATAATCGATAGATTCTCATTAAAAAAAAAATATTATTATGATCAAACCATCCAGTTGTCTTCTAGCTGAATTTCGGTGGTTGAATGATGATGTTCCTGATGATGATGATTATGATGGAAGTTATGGTGATTATGATGTAGAGGGTGTGCATGCTGATTATGAATGTGATTTTGATGCTGAGGAAGGTTGAAAATGTAAGCATGATAGTATTGCTGTTGGATTGATGGGGTGCTGTAATTAAATTGGTAAAGATGCTAGTCAACTTGAGGGAAAAATAAAGATGGTTGAAACATCGGAGTCAGATGAACAGATGGCTCGATTAAAAGTTAAGTCTTTGAAGAGAAAAGAGAATCGAAGGTTAACATTGGTGTTGATGTAGTTGCTGTCGGTTGAGATGTCGGAGGAGAAGGATCATCGAAGGAAATCAGTTCTAATTCAGGTTTGTTTACAGTAGGTAGTTATTGCTTGGGCTTATTTGCCGGGATATTGAGCGAAGGTCTCCTAGGTATGATAAGTGGATGTTTGCGTGTCTGAGGAGCTAGGAGAGGGTTTCCGGTAAAAGCATTTGTGGGTTGTTTTTGAGGTTCTTTTTTAGGTTCCTGTTCTTGTTAAGTTCTGTCTTTTGGAGTTATTGGTATAGATTCAGCAACAAACTTCATTCTGAGGTATTTTTTCTCAACGTATCGATCTCTGATTTTGTTTGTTGCGTTCTTGTCTAGCTTTCTGTATTGTTTTATATTTTTTTTTTATTATTATTGGAAGATTTGTAATTTTTTATATATTACTATTATTGCTTGAGTGTATTTTCCCAGTATTGATTTTGAGTGATGTTTCCTTTTTGCAAGAAGGGCAACCATTCCTATTTCCATTTATCAAGCTCCACTGACCTTACTCTTGTTGCTGTTGGGCCTAGAGCTCGATGCGAGCCTGCGCACCTCATGCACACAAATACTCCGTAATCAATCGACGCCCAGGTAGGCAACTGTGTGTCGCAGTCAGCACAATACTTATTTTCAGGTCGGTGAAGGATTTACTGAAGTGCATGCTTTTGAGTTGGGAGATTCATATATCCGCTCATAGTTCTTGCTTTTTGAATGAAAAGTAGATATTGAAATTACGCTAAACAAAACTATATGTTTATGTCTATTGTATTTATATTTTGAGGTATTATTAATAACATATGGCTTTTTTAAAAAAACGTGATAGATCTAAACTATTTTTCCTATTCACCATATTTGTATCTAAAGAATTTATAAGTTTGTTTTATAAATAAATGCGATATTATACTCTACTATGTTTTTTTAAGTATTATTTGATAATATTAAAGCAAATATGGAAGTAGATTACTGTAATATCACAAATATACACAAAACATATATCATGTTTCATAAACTAATCATAACCTTTAAAAAGTTAGGGTCTAAATATAGGGGTGTCCGGCCAGAATAAACGTTCGTTAATATAAACTCAAATAACTTAGATGGAAAATAAAAATAAAAAAGGAAGATTATTCAAAAACATATGATCTCTTAAATCTGAATATAAAATTATTGATTTAAAGGAGGTTAATCAGGATTTATTAGTATTTAATTTCTTATTGTTTCTGTTTTATTGCTAATCATTATTAGTCTGACTTTTTTTATGAAAAAAAATATTTGCGAATGTATTTATCTCATAAATTATATTTATACGAACCAAACATCTAATAGCATCCTTTATATAATAATTAGTATATAATTAATATTTTTATACAAACAAATAATAATAATAAATATTACTAATATAAAATGAGTTGGGGATTTCCGACAAGCAACCAGCCAGCATATAATGTAGATACTTCGGCCAAGAAGGACTAATTTTTGAACTGTGTCAAACTTGCTTAAAAATACTGGAGCGAAGATAAATTTGAATAAAGTAAAAAAACCAAAACACTGGAAATAATATCATATTTTTCTTTTTTTATATTTTTTTTAACTATTATAGGCCTTGTAAAACTTGATATCGCAATTAAAATTGGTCGGTTTATTGTCGATAACTAACCGAAAGGACCAGTCAGGGACTCATTTGTCGAAAAGATCAAGGACCTGATGGTCAGACAAGTTGAGCGAACAAAACAACATAAAGAAGGAAAGCATGTGCAATGTAAGAAAACAAATCTATATAAACTCATGAATCATCTTCCCTATATAAATATTTTTTTTTATTTACCTAGCATTAACATGTCTTTTATATTATTTCAGTAACAAACACATCCAATAACGCCGGTGGTGGAAACAAGGGCGCAGCGAAGGATAACGATGATGATAAACTCAAAGGTACTATTTCGGAGGCAATAGTTACTGAAAAACCTAACGTCAAATGGGAAGATATATCTGGTCTTGAAAACGCTAAAAACGCCTTGAAGGAAGCCGTGATACTTCCTATCAAATTTCCTGAGATCTTCACAGGAGCCAGGAAACCCTGGAAAGGTATTCTTTTGTACGGTCCACCAGGTACTGGCAAAACCTTTTTGGCTAAAGCATGTGCAACTGAAGCCGACGGAACATTTTTCTCTGTATCTTCTTCAGATCTGATGAGTAAATACGTTGGTGAGAGCGAGAAGCTGATAAAATCTCTCTTCAACCTTGCACGATAGAAGCGCCCTTCAATTATCTTTATTGATGAAATCGACTCGATGTGTGGTAATCGAAGCGATGGTGAGAACGAAGCTTCAAGGAGAGTGAAGACCTAATTCCTAGTGCAGATGCAAGGTGTGGGAAAGAACGACTAGGGCATTCTCGTGCTTGGGGCTACCAACCTCCCCTGGGCGCTTGACCCTGCCATCAGAAGACGTTTCGAGCGCAGGATCTATATCTCGCTGCCCTAGACGGAGGCGCGTTACGGAATGCTCAGGAAGGGACTGAAGTCAAATGAGAATAACATCACTGAAGGGCAGTATCACTATCTCGCCGAGAAGACCGAAGGATTCAGTGGATCCGATATCTCCATCTTGGTAAGAGATGCCGTTTACCAACCCATCCGCAAGCTGCAACAGGCTAAGAAATTCAGAAAGCAAAATGGGAAGCTTTCGGCTTGTGATGACCATGAGCAAGGATCCGATATCGTTGAAATGTCGTGGGCAAACATTCCGAATGATCAACTAATGATTCCCCCGATCACCATCTCAGATTTGGAGATAGCCATGACGAAGACAAAGCCTTCTGTGGATAAGACCCAATTAAAAGAATATGAGCAATTTACTACAAGTTTTGGCCAAGATGGTTGAAAAAGGAATTGTTTATAAAATATAAAATATACACATCTATATGATTATTTCCCATAAGAATATATCTAATGATCTACATCATAAATAATGAAAGAAACTAAATACATTTGAAAATTACGTATACAACATAACACCAAATCTATTTTTGTACTTAAAAAAATATTGAAAAAATTTATCAGAATAAACAAATATTGAAATAGAATGAATATAGAAGTTTTTATTGATCAATAAAAAATACATCCATATTATATTTAAAAATAATGTTATTGTATCAAAATAATGTAAAAGAAAGATCATAAACTCAAATTATTTATGTATATATAATGTGCTATTTATAGATTAAAAAATATGAATTCTTATGGCTATTTATTAGAAATCAATAAAGCTTTCAGAAAAAAGAAGAAATCTGCCAAACCCCTCCTCAATAACATCCCTCAGAAAGTGAACAATAATGTCACAAAAACCCTATTTCACAGACAGAATACTGGGAGGGTCAGCAATAACAACCAGCCACTCAACTCGATCAGCAGAGCGAGTAGCGATCCGAAGATGATCCCAATCCATAACAACTTAGAACTTGCCTTATCCACTGATCGACCCCAAATACGCAATCAGAGTAAGAAGGATCACATGATCATCACGCCTCAACCCTCACCGCGGCTAAAAAGGTGTTTAGATCCCGTCAAAAAGCGCCATCTACAACAGAGCCAAACATTAACCAGGAAGTAGGTCAGGGAGAGTTTGGGGGAAATGCTAGCTACTTTCGACTTAGAAGCAAAATTTTTGGCGGCAAAAGAGATAGAAGAGATATACTAACAGTTGTCCGCCTGCACGACTCTCGAATCCCTTACTCACTTAGTCTAAAACCTCTCCTCGAGCCAATCCAAAAGAATTACCTCCAACTTTTGTCAACTTATGCTCTTCTAAATATATGCTGAAGCACTCATACTTTCCCAGCACTACTTCAAAGCTGTCAAACAACTCCGACATTCTTAATTCTTCTCCCGCTCCTTCGGACTGGACCGACTGACCCTCTACCTCTGTTTCAGGATTGCATAGTGCTATAAACAAGCTTTTCAGTATGATGAATGCTATAAATACCTAAAAAGTGCTCACATACTCGCCTCCAAGCTAGGCGACAAATATCACCAAATGCGGGCAGTGGACAAAATTGGAATGTGTTACTACTACCGAGGCAACACGAGCATGGCACAAGTCTTTCATAATTCGGCAGCTGGGAGTAGCGAGTAGGCTCAGTCAGTTTTAGTTATGGGAAGTGATGGGGAAGATACTAAAATTCCCGGTACCTCCCAATATTAATAAAATAATCACGAGTCCAGCAAGGTTTATCTTCGATAAATGATAAAGTCCAGAGATTTCTGGCAGGCTATAGTGGTTCTGAAGAGAGCAACTTCGAGGACCAATTCAATTGGTGAGTTGATAACCCACGGTCGCAATACACCCAGACTGCCTCGCGGTAGCACTCGGAAAGAGAAAGGCAGGGACCACAACAACAACAATTTCGTTGGGCAGGTTTTGATGACTCACCGTAGCCATAACCGAAATGGATATTCGGGTGGCAACTAGAACGAATTTCCCGATGATGATGGGGAAAGACGAAAAAAATAACGAAAATAGTTAGATAACCTTCTAAGTGAAATAGAAGCTTTAAAAAATACGATCTGAACTTAATTTAACAGTTAATAATAGCCGATCCTTCTTTTTAAAAATAGCAATACTAAAAAAAACATTCTAATAATATTTGTTTAATTCATTTACTTTTGATAAATTATTTACCCTATTAGTAATTTGCCCTATTGACAAACTCAGGTGATTTTACTTAATCTTTATTTTCGAATGAATGATGCTTTTACCAACCACCGAAAATTCAAGGAACTTATACATAACTACTTATAAATATATAGATCCATATTCCTTATTTCATAATTATATTTTATTTATTTATAATATCGCTAAATTAAAATAAAACACAATATTGTCACATCTCAGTGATAAGATAATAACCCAATTGCATCGAGTGGATTTTTCTGAACCTATCAAATATCATGAGTACATCCTGTATGGCATATTTGTAAAGAGCGAGTTATTTTAGTACATAATTAATAACGCATAAGGCAGGAAATAAAAAATTTCAACAAACAATAGTATCCACTCTTTATTAATATACACTTCATTTTTTACTCAATCCTCTTGCCATATCCCCTTGCCTCCGAGTTGGGACTTGTGAGTTGACCATGCTATTATCTAGATCCTTATCGGCAACAAATGAGTGGAATAAGTCTTCATTTGGTTCGAATCCCTGAGAGTTGTTATTCTGGAACCTACTACTACTCTTGTTTGCGAGTCCTATCCCTTTCTCAACTGTATTAAAAGATTTGTATTGGTCCAAGCTGTAATTTGTGATCGTGTTGTTATTGTTCGCCTGTCTCGACAAACTGTTGTTATTAATATTATTCGATTGCTTTTGCATTGAGACTTGCTCCTCGAACTTTCCACCATCGAATGATTTAAAGTCATTATAGTCCACATATGTCGTATTGTGGTTGGCATTAATGGGGTTGTGATTGTAATTGGTGCCGGAAGGTAGGTTTCTGCTGATACTTTTATTGCTTCCCCCGATTTGATTAACTGTAGCATTCGTATTGTTATAGCCGTTACCTTTGATTTGTGTATTGGATTGCTGTATTTGTGGAGGTGCAGGCATCTTCATCTTCTCTTGTTCATTTTACAAAATCTGCACTGCTTCGTAGGCTTTGACTTTGATGTAATGTGTAAGCTTTGACAGCTTATCACACATCCGCGATGCTGTATTGCTTCCTCGAATTTTCGGCAAAATATGTGAGAGCAAGTCTTCCAGTTAGGCCTGCGAGTTCCATATCTAAATCGTTATCGCTTCTAGGGACTTTCTGTTTTTGGTCTGCTTTTGGTAGTCGTAGTAGCCGTTCTCATCCAGCTGCTTCACCTTCTGATCGATGTCTTGGGAGAGGGACTCTGACTGTGAGGTCGTCAAGGCTCTGACCCACTCGATTCTGGAGTCGACCTGAGCTGCACGGAGGTAAAGAACGGATGTGCCGGTATGAATGCGTATTTTGAGAGGGTCGTCGATGACA
Source organism: Halesus radiatus (assembly GCA_022606495.2). Lineage (NCBI taxonomy): Eukaryota > Metazoa > Arthropoda > Insecta > Trichoptera > Limnephilidae > Halesus > Halesus radiatus. Next base: position 13,139 of record JAHDVE020002039.1, read on the forward strand.
GGCACGATCGAAGCTATCTTGAGGTGTATGCTGCCTTCTTTGTCTCCTCCCTTCTCCGAACAATAGGTCAATATATCGTTGTGCAGGATAAAATAGCAGGTTCTCCAACCCGTGAGCAAACCACTCCAAACGTCTAAGTAGCCCTACATTTATTATTTTTATTTGCCTTGTTAGTTAAATGTTTATATTTTAAAATAAATGAATAAATATATTATGTGTTTATTTATTTGTATATATATATTTGTATCTTATATATACATAAGATAAACAACAATTAAAAGATATATATTTATTATTGTTTGTGTACAAAATCTCCGACATTTCAATTAAACTCGAATTAAACATATTTTAAATGAATTAGGGGTAAATTGAATAAAAGTTGACTATATGCACACTAAAAATCATCACTTGATTTCACTTTAGTTGTAGTATTTTGAACTTATACCCAATCCATATTTAAATTAATTACTTATTATTAATCTTATTTTGTTTAGGTAGTGTGTACATTTATAGTTAGTGGAGGTGTTCACATAATGCTGCACTAACATTTCTTTTTCGGTTACTAGACTATTTATTATTATTGAGCTCCTTCTCCTCCTAAATCCATTAATTCTATATTAATTTACATACAAATTAAACAGGTTACGATTCATCCCATAAAGACTATTAATTTTTATTTTTTGTTACTTTTGACGAGATAAATAAAGGGTTCGGTCAACCCTTCACCCGAATCCCCGTCTACTTAGAAATATTTCACACCATTCTCCATCTCGAATGCCTCAATCTGCTATTTGCTTACACCTTTTTCTCTATCATTTGCAATCACAGCATTACTGTCACTCAAAATACTATTGTTCAAATTACCATTCTCAATATTTGTCTATCCCCGTCTGATTCCAATCATAATGATGGGCGAAGCTTCTCCGATACAGTCTCTCACCTTTTAGAACCGGACATTTTTAATATCAATAAATGCCTCGGCTGAGTCCAGTGGAAACACCAAAGCCGATCCCTTTATGGAAGTAGAGTTCTTCATGACTGACCACAACACAGGCATGTAACTGTTGGCACCACTAGTGTCCCAGACATTCGCATGAACTAGTTGGTGCTTAGAGGTCTCAAACAACTTGGGGGTCATTTCGATATATCCTGTTGGCTCATAAAAGTGGGGAGATGAGAAAATCTTAGTGATTCTTCGAAAGAGCAGAGTTTTTCCAGAGAGGGGCGGTCCGACGAGCCAAATTGCGTAGCTTGTGGCTTTTAACGTGCCCGATGATCCTAGATTGTTATTTACATCATTATTATTGGTATTCTACTGCATAAACTGTATGTACGAATAAAAGGCACAAACTTAATCTATATATAATATTATGGATTGTATCTCTGTTTCTTGCTAGATATATTTATTTATCTCCACATAAATTGAATACATTAATTCTATATATGTAAATCAATTTTTGTTATATAAAACAGATTCTCTATTAATTATTTTTATGGTTATATGTTTTTGAATTTTTTTATAAATGACTATGCTCACAAAATGATGATGTTTCTGCCAATTTAAACAGACGTAAGAAGACGAAATTGTTCGAGACCGCTGCCCAGATGACGAAAACAATTAAGTAGTAAATTCTAAATTTTGCTATATTTAATATTCTATTGTATTCAATAGATAAATCCTTTTTGATATATTTTTATAATAAAGATATATTGACATTCAAAATCGTTTGAGCAATTAACAATGTATTTTCCTATATTTACTGATTATATTAAATAAAAATATGATATATTTAAATATAAAATGCATTTTCCGATATTATACAAGATTTTTCTAACGAATTTTTTTGTATAAAAAAATCCATAAATTCAAATTCAAATATAATTATTTTAATTTACTATATTTAGTTAATACTTAGCAATAAATACCTAATTCATCCTTGCAAAAAAAAACAAACAAACAATAAATTTATGCTATCCTCATATAAAGAAAAGGCCATTCCGATGGTGTCAGTCGATGCGAACACCGGAAGTACAAAACCAAATAATCCAATTATCTCTTACAAAAAAAACTCATTAAATATGTGTCCTTTATTTTTTATATTGAATTTTAGAATACAACTTTTAGGAGTAAGCTTTAGCATTCTTTAAGTCTATCACTGGACCAATCGCAATTGTCTCAGTAGCTGGGCTATACAGAACGGGAAAATCTTATCTACTCAACAGAATGCTGCTCAACCGGTCCAATGGATTCGGAGTCGGCCCAACTGTTAACCCATGCACTAAAGGACTATGGGTTTGGGCAACACCACTCAAGGGCAAGTCCAGCGACGGCGAAGATGTGAGCATCGTGGTCATTGATACTGAAGGAATCGGAGCCTTGGACGAAGACCAGACTCATGACACTAAAATATTTACTCTTGCCATCTTAGCTTCTAGCTGCTTTATCTACAACTCGGTCGGCACTATTGACGAGAGTGCTATTCAAAGTCTCAGTCTGGTTGTAAACCTCACTAAGCACATCCATATCAAATCCCAGTCAAAGGGAGGTTCTGAAGATGAAGATGTTGATCCCCAGGAATTTGCCAACTTCTTTCCTGCTTTTTATTGGGTCGTAAGGGATTTCTCGCTTTCACTCGTTGACTCACAAGGAAACTCAATCAGCTCAAAGCAGTACCTCTAGACCGCCCTGGTCGAACAAAACGGACAGAGCGACGACATTGAGGAGAAAAACAGAGTTCGAAGATTGTTGACCACCTTCTTCCCTGAACGAGAATGTTTTACTCTCGTAAGACCAGTCATTGATGAAGATAAACTGAAGGTGCTTGACAAGCTGGGATTGGAGGAACTAAGGCCAGAGTTCACTGAGCAAGTAATGAACTTCCGAAAACGTGTCTACAGCAGAATCAAGCCAAAGATGCTAAACAACAAGAAGCTCAACGGCGAGATGTATCTCTCACTCATGAAGAATTATGTTGTGGCCATCAATGAGGGTGCGGTACCAAACATCGAGAACGCCTGGAACTATATGTGTAATGAGCAGTGTGGAAAAGTTGCTGAAGAGGCCTTCGACTTGTTTGAGAACAGAATTTCTGGACTCAAGCTGCCCTGTTCAGAAGAGGAGTTCAGGAAAGTCGTTAAAGCATCTAAAGATGAGTGCGGTCAACTTTTCAAACGCAAAGCTTTCGGAGACAGTCAGGAGCAATTCCAACTCGAGCTGAAGAAACGAATTAAGGCCAAGGTTGCAGGGCTCAAAACGCTTAATGAGAAAGATGCGACCGGTCAAGTGCTCGTGTATCTAACAAAGACTTTTGAACCAATCCAAAAGAAGATAAAGAGTCAAGACTACAAATCACACAGCGAATTTGAACAGGAAATGAACAGCTTTTGCGCAGGTGTTAAGGAAAACGGACCCAGACTTGTGAACAAGGACCTTATTCTCTTGGAGTTCGTGAAGAAAGTGTTGCCACAGATATACAGCTTCTTCATCAAAAGACTGTAATTGGAACTTTAGAAGAATCGACAGATTGCCAAAGAGAAGGAAAAGAATTACGATTCAGAACTAAATTCCTTGAAGGAGGAGACCCTGTCGGACCGAAAAAGTACTTCAGAGAAAATAAATCTATTGGACAAATAAAAGGTTGAATTGACCTTGAAAGCAGAAAGATTGGCAGAAGATTTGCAGCGATTTATGAAGGAGAGGGAGACCGAGTCTTCGAAGCTGGGAAAGAATCTGGAAGCCAGACAGAGTGAACTCGAGAACGTTCGCCGCAATCTCCAACAGAAGGTAGACGAACTTTCGGACCGCAACGACGGACTCAACCGCGAGTTGCTTGAAGGTCGCAATGAATGGGAGAAGGAAAAGGCCATCTTGGAGCTCAGAATCAAGCAGATAGCCAGTCAACTCGAAGATCTGCAGAAAAAGGAAAAGTTGTATGATTCGACGATCAACTCCTCGAAATCGGATTTTAACTTCCAGCTCAAGTAAAACAGTCTAAAGTATGAAAAACGCCTTTCAGAGCTGACTCTGGAACTGGCAGAAAGCAACGAGAAAGTGAGTGAGACAACCGAGGAGCTGAGGAGCCTTCGTGATGAATTGGAATCTGTGAAAGATAAATTTGAAAAGAAAGAGCGCAAGTACAAAGAAGACTTAAGCAGTCGGATCAAGGATTTCGAAAAATTGAAGCACGACGCACAACTCGACAGGAACAGATTGGAGAATGAATATGAGTTGGCAAAGGAGCAGGTCGGCAAGGACAACCGCGAACTCTCTGAAAACTTCAAGAAGCAGGAGAGCACAATCAAACAGCTGAACGACCAACTCAAAAGCCAGAAAAGCACCACCGAAAGAGAGTTAGCTATCGCCAATCAGAATCTATAGTTTGCCAGCCAAAATCTCACAAAAGCCAAACAGCAGTTGCTTGAAGATAAACAGGATTATGAAGCACGCATCGCAGCTATGGAGGACGCCAACGGTAGGCTGACCGAGGAGAACGAGAACCAGCGCATCGTGGAAATCAAGAACAACCATCTGAAGGAGCTGAAGAATGCTGAGACAGAGTGGGAGAACATGCGCAAGAAGATGTAGTTCGACTTGGACACTCTCACCAAGGCCAGGAATGAGCTGGAACTGAAGATCTCGTTACTGGAGAGCACCGCTGCCAAGAACCGTGAGGAACACGAAGAAACAATGAAGAAGGCAGAGGAACGCCTCGAAAACCTAACAAACGACCTTTCCGGACTCGAGCGTAACAAGAACGGTAAGATCAAAGAACAAGAGCTATATTTCGAGAACATGATGAAGGAGCTTGAGAGAGAGCTGGAGGAGCTGCGTGAAAAGAATGCCATGGAGCAAAGAGACAGTCATAGCAAATCCGAGGACGCGATCAAGACTCTTAAGAACTATTACGAACTGGAGCGCGAGAAGATGGAGACCAAGTTAATCAGCGAAAAGGAAAAAGCCGAGAAGAAGTACAAGAAGATGGTCGACGACTACGAGCTCAAAATCCGCAATTTAACCTCGTAGTTTGAGGAGGATAACGACGAACTTAGGGATCAGCTTCAAAATCTCGATGATTAATACAAGACTCAAGTCCATGAGTTGACGAACGAACTAGGGAAGAAGACCAATAGCCTCGAAACCGTAGAAAAGGCCCTCGCCGACTTCAAAGACTCTTCTTTTAAGCGCGAACACGACTTAAATATCAAGTACAATAGTTTTCTACAATAAGTAAAATTGGACAAGATTGCAGCGAGTGAAAAAATAGACTCTTTACAAAAGGATATCTTTGTGAAAGACCACGAAATTATGAACTTCGTTCAATCCGAAAAACAGCTGTCGAGCTCACTCGAGAAGAGCGAAACAACCCTGTCTGAATTGAAAAGGGAGTTCGGAGACTTTAAAGCATCGACAGAGAAGATGCTTGAGGAGAACAAAAGAAAGTACCAGGAGCTGGCCAGCGATTCCCTCGAGAAGAAGATTCATTTCTAAAAGTCTATTGCATTGTCAATGCAGGAGAGTGAGTTCAACGCCAAGAAGGTGAAGGAGATGGAAATGCAACAAACTTCATCCGTGCAACTTTACGAGGAGCGCATTAAGATGCTCAAAGAATAAAGCCAGACCGAACTCAAGTCCCAGATGGACAGGTTCCAATCCGACAAGCAACTGATAGAAAGCAAGTATGATAGGCTCAAAAAAAGCTCGCGGGAGACCGAGACGTCGCTCCAAAAACAAATAACAGAACTGGAGAAAGAAAAAGCAATCGACCAGGAAAAACTCGCCAACCTTGACCTCCGCATTAGAGAGGTTGAGCAAAAGAGAGCGACAGAGATGGAATTATCGGTGGCACAGATCCAGAGCCTCAAAGACAGTTTAGCAAGCGAGACGCGAACTGCCCAGGTAGAGCTGGAACGACTGAGAACTGAACTTTCCACATCTGAAGGAGAAAGGATCGACATCTTCGGAAACTACGAGCGTGACAAGGCTCTTTGGGAAAACAAGCTGAAGTTCTTGGAGGACCAACGCGACCAAATCCGAATGGACTACACTGAGAAAGTCAAAAAGCTAGAAGCGACTGTCGAAAACTTACATAAGGGGAGGGCCAGCGAAAAGATAGCCACAGACTCGAGTCACAACGAATACGTGAGAAGCATCGAGAAGAAATACATGACCACAGTGAACGAGCTCAACGAGTCCATCACTCGCAAGACGGCCATGTATGAAGCCAACAACAAAGAACTTGAGCTCAAGCTGAAGGCCATGAACGAAAAATACACTCTCGATCTGCATTCAAAGACTGCAAGCCAAGCGATAATCGAGAGGCGCGTCTTGGAGCTGTCTGAGAACAATAAACAGTTGGTAGAGAACCTGGAAAGCATGCGAAAATAGAAGGAGGAGAGAATTAAAGAGTTCCAGAGCCAGTTGGAACGAGAAAAGGACAGTCTGAAGTTGAGACTGAAGGATTATGAATAAAAACTGAAAACAAGCGAGACAGAGAAGAGAAACTTCTTCTTCGATTTCGAAAAGCAGAAAGTTAGATGGTAAAACCAATAAACATTTTCTTAAAATCAATAATTACATAAAATTAATATATTATGTTTTTTTTAAATGCACACAGGACGACTGAAGAGACCAATCGAAATTAAAAATACTAAGCCCTCTCGGAACAGCTGAATAAACAGGTCATGGATCTGGAGAGACTGCAGCGGGAGAACGAGCGACTCAAGGCCGAGAAACGCAACAACAAGAACTCGTCTTTCCTGGGCAACAGGTACGGAGACAAGCCTACGAACAGGAGTACCTTAGGAGGTGGTCACATAGAGGGACTGGACTTCCTTGGCGATAAATAAAACATTCAGTAAAAATGATTCTAACACTAAACAAAAACATTATTTTGGTGTTTTTATAATGTAATATAGGGGGTTCGCACAAGATTGATATTGTGAATATAAAATCGCTTTCATATTTGGGGATAATTAAAAAAACACATCAATGCTTAACATATTTATTAATATTTTTTTAACATTTTATGAGTGAGTAATATTAAAGTATATGCGAGAAATAATGTAGAGAAATCTTCAGATAATGGGGATATAAAAAAACCAAACAATAAATACAATGCAAATATAAATATTTCCCCACTATATGTTTTATATTTTCATAGTGTTTCTACCTTTTTATTTATTTATGTTAATTTGAGTTTTCACCAACGTTCTTTAAATAATATATTTGGTTTATTTTCATTGATTTTGTTTTTATAATAGTTAATTTGTAAAAAATAAAACACTATTAAAAAAAAACACACACACAAATATGTTTCCAAATCCTCCAAATCACTACAAATAACAATTCAACGAACCACCGGACTTAGGCCCAATTTCCAAATTCATATCTCACTTCAGCGTATTTAATAAGCAGGAAGACTTCATCAAGTATCTCCAGCCCTCCGATCCTGATAAAAAGTAGGATGCACTTGAGCCGGAAATCAAAACTCAACTCAAGGAGCTCAACAAGTAAATTCGAAACAACATGATCGCTGTTCTTTCAGGCCTCTTCAAGGGCAGCGGAATCGTTGATGATCCCACGTAAGGGTTTGTGTAGTAGTTCTACAAAATGTGCAAAAACATCAGGAAATGCGAGGTGAGACGCACTTTGGTGGAGAAGAGCAGGTAAGAAACTTTGGTGCTGCAGAAAAACACTCTAGAATATGAAGAGAAAGTTAAAGAAATTGAGAATGTACTTGACGAGCTGACAAGATAAAGATAACCTGAACAGTGAATTAAAAATACTTATGAAAAATCATGCAAAACCAAGAAAAGAAATGTGATATTATGTAGTAAATAAATCTAGGGGGCATTGAAACCATGATTTGATTAAAAATGTGACATTTCCTAAACCCTTAGGTTAATGAATTATTCGCAACGAACAGTCACCAATAATTTTTAATTAATTTTAAAGTTGGTTTGTTACTTATTGTCTAAGAATGAATTATTCTAATTCATTTTTTCTCTATCATTTAAATGTAATCCAGATATATATATATATATGTAATCATATGGGATAAAATACGTTGATACTAATAAAAACAATTTAAAAAAAATATATTGTCATGCATTTTAAATCCTAAATATTTAAGGACATTGTAACTATGGGAGCACTTGATTTGATTAGTTTCCCTATATTTTATTTAATAGATATTGTTTATTCATATAATCCATAAGTCTTGTGTTTTATACTCATTTTACATAATTATCAATGTACATTTTCACATGTTTATAGTTACTTTTTTCTCATTAATCACAATATTTTTCATAAACTATTCAGAATTGAACCTTATCATCATAAAAATAAATAATCATTTTTTGGTGTTATGTTTGTTCGCCTTTCCTTTTTCGTCATCCTTGCCCTTTACGACTTTGGCAGTGTTCATGTTGTCCTTGGTCTTGTCTTCTTTGTTGGCAACCTTCTTATCAACCTTCGTCACTTGTTGCTGCTCTTATCGGGCTCTGGATTTCGGTTTTTCAGTCTCAGAATGATTCTTGGATGGAGCTGTTTTCTTGGGTCTTGATTTTTCGGGTTTTTCGGCTTCATCATCTGATGCTGAGTTTTTGTTTTTGATTGACTTCTTCTTAACATTCTCAGGGTTGGCCTTTTCCCACTTTCCAATATCGACTTTGTAGGTTTCCATTGAGGCCTTGTACTCATCTTCCCATCGTTTCTTCTTCGCTTCATCAATGTCTTTCCACTCTTGAGCAAGTATCTTCTTTTTCTCTTGAAAGGAAATGTCACTGCTAGCCAGTCTCTTCATGACTTCGACCTGCAGCCTAAAATAGACGTTCAATGGTCTGGAGGGCTTCTCCATTTTGTTTGGATGTATTTTTTTTTTGTTTTTATTTAAGGTTTGAGGTGGATGTTTATAAAATAATTAAAATTGAATTATATTTAAAATGTCAAGAATGGGTGGTAGTTTAAAAATGGCTCTGAACATATTTTTAGTCTAATATAATTTGAGCAATAAAAATTATGAAAGAATAATAAGATTATTATCGTATTGGTTTATTTTAAAAATTATATTGCCATTCAATAATTAAACTTTCCAAAAAATATGATATCATGTATATTATTGTATTTATTAGAATTATTCCATAAATACATACATAATACAGATATAAATAAATTTGATAAATGAATTGCATTTGAATATTTATCATGTATTCATTTTAAAAAATATTTAAATTTCTTATAACTTAATTCAGATAACTACTATTATTCACACCAATTCGTTTTATTTACTTTTTAAAAAACATACTTTAGCATCAAAATATTTATTGTATCTAATAAAAGGAAAAAAATGTTATTTATTAATTCTTATCTGGCTGCTCAATTGCACGGCCGCCAGCTTATTCTGATCATAATGCTTTGTCATCGATATCATCAATATTTTCAAAGAGGATATCTACTGAGTCCAATATTTTAACAATTAACCGGTGATTAGATATTTTTCAAGCTTTTATTTAGTTACCTGCGTTTATCCAAAAAAACAATATTATATTTTGTTATAAAATCCACAAAACTATACAGTAAAATATATATTTTTGAAAATATATCAAAGATATTATGTATTAGTATTTTTTTTTAATAAATTAAAATATCAACTTAAGATTCACCACATGATTATATCGAGATAATATTAATAAAAATTTATAAAATTCCTGACTCAAGGATTAAATTGTAAAAAAAATGCATTTCCAATATTTTTGATAAAAATATATGGTTGTTTCTTTGTTGATTATACTAAGTATTATACTATGTTTGATTAAAAATATTAATATCTCATATATATAATTCATGTTGGATCAAAGATGGAAGGGTAAGAAGAAACAGTCGTTACTGACCTTAATAAATATCTGATTAGGCAATATCGACTGTTTTGAATAGACACTTTGTTAATAAACGCATTAAATATTGCAACCGAAGTTGTGGTTAGGTTTTTCTTTCTTTCTTGGTTTGCTTTTAAAGTTGCTGATTTGAATTATCACCATGCATTATTGCAATTTAAATATTATTATACTATTTTCTTCGGGATATAGCAGTATTTTTTATTTATTTTCTTAAATGGATCAATAGTTGCCACCTTTGGAGTAAGGATGGACAATTTGACCTGCATTATTTTGATTTAGTAATGTGATCTTCTTTCGAAAAACTAAAAAACAATAAGTATCTATATATAAAAATATGTACATATATTTTTCCCCTTCTTATGCCCTGTCCTCATTTTTTTATTCAGAATTTATAATTAAATACAATATAAATATACAACCACTCCTAAACTTAAGTAATTGCTTCAAGGTTCGAGGACCACTACTTCACCAATTACGATGAACCCCAACCAATTTCCGAAACCAAACAATCCCTTTTACTCAGGTATCGCTGTTCCTCCATCAATGCCGCCCCAGAGATCCGATCTCTCTTACCCCCCAGGACCCCTACCTGGTATGCCTATGGCAATGCCCTGGAACGACTTCGAGATGGACCTAATAAGGAAGATGCATATGCAAATGCTTTTTTATAGGAATTTCCAAGTTCACTATCCGGTAAAACATCAAAATTATAAACCATATAAAAATAATGAAAAACGTCGTATTTTTTAATATATTTTTAAAAATTTATTGATGTCTTCAGCAACCACCAACATCAGCGTACACCCCCAATCCGATTAGGCCAAGCCAGGTGGCCCCACCTGACCCATATGGACGAAACAGTGCCGGAAATAATGGACATTTTTCTCGGGGCTTCCCCAATCCTAATTTTTCTGGCGTAACAACAAATCATCACTCGATGACATCATTTGTGCCAGAACCTTTATCATTGAATACTCCTTCCGGTAATAAAAAAAGAGAAACTCATTTTTTTCGGAAAATATTTAAATGTATTTATATTTAAATTTTGTTATTTCTAATATATTAAGAGTAGATTTGAGAAAAACCCAACAACAAAGAAATGTTTCTCAGGTGAATGCAAATGAGAATAAGAAAAAATAAAAGTCTATCAACAAGTAACATCTAAATAATATATTCACATTATATTGTTATTTATTTAAATAATTATATTGTGTTGCATTAGTATTATAATTATAATTATTGTTTATACCTGCAATTCAGAAAAAGTTTAATGAACATTATTATTATTAAATAAATTTAGTTGAATATAGGTATATTAAATAATATTTAAAAAAAAAAAAATTCTATTCATTTAAAAAAATAACTAAATATTTTATCGCATTTTTTTTACTACTATAGACCAAAATAAATTATTATATTGAGCGATTCTGATGAAGAAGTGCCTCAACCAACTGTGACTTTGCACACTCAAAAACGGCCAAACAAGCAAAACCCCATTTTTATACCTTCCTCGCCCGCATCCAATCCAATTGACATTAAAAATCCGCCAAAATAAATAGGGGCTCCTGGCCACCCTTCTCAAGGAAGTGATTCAGCGGCATTAATCCCACTCCCTCCTCTACTCAACCACATGACCCTATCGAAAAATCCGTTGGTTTAAAAACCAATTCTTCCGCCACCTCTGATCCAAGAACCTACCTTTGTTCAAAAGAGGGTCTAATCCTGTGCGATGGTTCCCACCTCAACTGTGATGGAAGAAGGACAAAAAACTGCGAAGAACTTGAAAGCAGACAAAGTTGAGAAAGTAGAGAAAACCGAGAAAGCGAAAAAGGGTATTTCCCAAAAGTCAAAATCATTGACTTATGAACCCCTTCAGCAGAAGTAGACACCCCACATTATTGATCCAACAACTCCTATTCTTCCGCCACTATCTGAAAAAACGTTTCCAACTTAAAAAATAACACCGATCAGAAAGTTGATAAAGAAATAAAGAAAGAAAAACTCTGTTCGGCAAGAAACTAGCTCTACCAATGGAAATGCACCTTTAAAATAGATCATTGAGCAGCCGTGGAAAAAGTAACAAAAAGAGACAAAAGAGTCAAAAGAGATAAAAGAACCAGTGCCTCTTTCCGGTAAAGAAAGGCTTCTTGCAACAAACCACAGGGAGAAAAGAGAAGTAGAAAAAGGTCGTTCTAGTTTTTCGATTCCTCGATACAGCGATACTCATGGGAAAATAAGGACAGGGACGACATTTCAAGCATTATTACCTGAATTTTTCGTGAATACAAGCGGTACACATCAAATAATTTAAATCAAAATCTTTATAAACTTTTTTTATATTTATATCTTATTTTAATAGTGTACGATAACTAAAAGGATAAAAGGAAAAAGGATCTCGGTGGGAGGTTGGTCTGGGGTCGAGAACAAAAAAACATCATATGTAAGAATACTAATAAAAAACATATTATATTCTCTTTCATAACTGTATATAATGATGCTAGATTCGATCATAAAAAAACATTACCCTGAAATTCTCCCTGAAAAGATCGTGAAAGTGATAAATTCTATAGCAGACCTGAACCAATTCAAATAGAATGCTGAAAGAGATCCGGTCTCATTGAAGGTGTTCCTCGATTCAGAATAGATCCCGAAGGATAATATGTAGTGTGTGCAAAGTGGTAGACTCACCAGAAACGGTGCGAAGACAAGCAAGATCTCTCCTATTTCCAAATAGACTTAACTTATATGATTAGTTTATCTTTATAAAATAACATTCAGACTAAATTAAACAATAAACAGAAAATATAATATACATACATCTATTAATAAAAAAAATATATAAAATAGATCAATGAAAATATGAGAGGAAAAATGGAAGAAATAATAAGAATAAAAAAGTAAAGAAAAATCAGTATCTGGATTTAGCAACGATATAGTTTTCTCTCCATTGTCTGGTCTACACCTCTCTTTAGGCCAACATCCCTTTGAGACGCAGATTCTCTTCCTCGAAATCTCTCGCCATTCTTAGCAACCTCTCCCTATCGTGATCCATTCGAATAAACTCACTTTTACACTTTTCCATCTCCATTGAGCTCTCCAGAAGCACATCTCTCAAATTTTTCACCTCAAGCAGAAGAGTACGGTTTTCTTCCGCATATTGGTCAGCGGTGAATCGAATGCGAGTCGAGTCTCCTTGTGTTTCCCTCTGCAGTTTTAAGGCTTCTCCTCGAAATACCGCAAATTATTGCTCGTAGCCAGCCACCGTCCTGAGGAGACGCTCGTTTTCACGCATAAGCTCTACATTTTTCAGAGTGAGCTCCTCCTTGAGCCCTCCAATGAGAACTTCGCTCTTGTTATTCTGTGCCTTTAGTTGCATTTATAGGCCCTGGCAAACATTGTCTAGATGGATGCGTTAGGAATCAACATGGGTAAGATCCTTGAGAATGCATTATTTTTGGTGAACCAGTTGGCCAACTTCGCCTTCATAATGCTTTGTGAGGGTTAACAATCTATCTTTCTCTTTGTTCAGATCAATAGTTAGAACTCTATTTACTTGGTCGCGATTATGAATGATCTCTTCAAGTCTCTTGGCTTCGGAGTCAAATGTATTGGTGAGCTCCTTAAGCTCTAGATTTTTGGCAGCTGCCTCTGCGGCTCTCTTATTCTCCACTTTGTCCAATTCCGCGAGGTGAAGTCTTTTGACTCCTTCCATCTCTCTATTTTTTTCCGAAATGGTGGCGTCGATTTGTTCCTTGAAGCTTTGTCTTTCTCTTTCAAGTTGCTTTCGGAGAGCATCCAGATCATCGTTGAGACGTTGCTGAGTTTGATTGGCCAAGGCTTCAGTCTGAGCCAGTCTCTCTTGTGTGTTCGCATAGTTTTGTCTGGTGAGCTCTAATTCCCTCGTCGTCTCTTCGATAGTCCCTCCGTGGTGGGCAAGCTGATCTTCAAGATCCTGGATCTTGGCCATCAAATCGGAAATCTCCTTTTCGAGTTCTTCTTTCTCCGCTTGGGCAACCTTGGACTCCTCCTCGTGTCCGATCAGCAGCCGATGGATCTCCTAATTAAAGCTGGTCTGGATTGATTTGAGGTGCCTTTTGTACTCTTCCTCCTGTTCTTTGATCATCTTTCGATAAGCATCGATTTGTAATTCGAGGCTACGTCGGATGGTGTCCAATTCCACCTCAAGTTGCCTGATCTTTTCTTGTTGAACCGTCGATGTGGACTCGAGTTCTCGAAGTTTGACCTTCTCCTCCTCCACTCGTTTAACAATGGTGACTTCTTTGTAGAGGATATTTTCAGATAGTTTATCTGGAGTGTAAGTGAGTTCCTTGAAGGCTGTCCTACCATACTTTTCAGGAGAAAGATTGAGTAGTTTAGTGGGGGAATTGGCGTAGTGTCGGGTTGACGTTGTATGTTTTTCGTCTGTCTTGAAGTAGTCCATCTTAGATTGATGTTGTATTTTTATTGAGTATTTAATTAAAAGTATTTGTGTATAGAACTAAATATTTTGTAATTAATAAAGAGAGGGGACTAGATTTTGTAATTGACATTTATAATGAACAATTTCGAGATAAAGTTTTAATAGAAGCAGTTCTTATTAATTTTTATGTGGAAAACAAAATTAGGTCATTAGTCTTATTATCAAAACAAATATTTTTATAAATACCTAACTAATATCGTCTTAAAATATATACATACGCAGACATAATATACCATAAATTTGAAGTTCATTTTTTTGAAACGAAGATAATTATATTCAGGTGGACTTGCTTCGGATAGATAACATTCTTGATTCTAATGGAAATACATTTCAATCCTTTTTCTATGGAATTCGTGAGAGATTCATCATATTCAATAGACTATGTCAACATACATTGATAGCTATAGATATTTAGAGTTAATATGTTTCATATTAAAATTTACAAATAAACTAGGAAATTGGGAGCCTATTTTTATATAAAACTGATTATTTACACACAAAATGGCAATAAATTCACAGTAATTTAATCAATGTGCATTCGAATGTTGCTTACATTCCAGTCGGAATCTATCGATTAGGAGATTGGACTAGCTCATCGCTGATTGCCTGTACTTATTGATGAGCTGGACTATGCACTTTTCGATGTTTTCAGCCCAGATTCTTTCAGAATTTTGAGAAGCCACTAACTTCTCTTCCAACTCTGCATTTTATTGACGCAGCCTATTGATTTCGTATAGGTCAGTGGAGTCACCCCCAACTCGAGGAATTTCCTTTTCTTGGGCAAGATTCACATATTTTTTATAGAGCTAGTTATACTTCACTTCCCAAATCTTACACTCACTCACACATCTCTCGAACTCGAATCGAGGCACACTCGAAACCGACGAAAGTGTAGAAGGAGGAGGTATGAACGCTGGGGAATTAACTCTCCTCAATTCTGAACTGGCATAAACTTGCTTTGCAGAGCCCTTTGAAGGGATGGCGTTTGTTTCTGATAGGTTGACTATGGGATGACGAATAGTTGTGGCTATCGGAACATGCGATGCCCCAATTTGTGTGGTTGGATATTGGCTGGCTGACTCTGGGGAATGGGTTGTGGCGGCTGGCACATATGTGGTTGCGAGTTGAGGGGGAGTGTGAAAGATTTATGTCGGTTCTTGACTCATTTATATTTTATTAATAGCTAAATGTCTATATATCTATCTGGTTGATATAATTTTTAAGAATAAAAGATATAAAAACGTCAAATTATATGATCACACTTCTGTTTACTCATAACAATCTTTGACGAGCCATATGGATAAAATCAAATTCCATGAACATCATGTGTTATCTCCTATTTTTACTTTTCAAATAATTATTTACCTCTCTCGTTTTAGAGATTTCTAATTATTTGCTTTGATCTAAAATTGGCTAATAAAAATTTTAAATAGTTCATTTCATTTTTTTACAATATACAGATATACATCAAGTTAGAATTATGGAATATTTTACAGAATAAGAGCTCCATAACCTCCGAGAAGCGTTTCTCGTATTCGATAAAAACAGAGACGGAACCATCAACAAATAAGTACACCATTAAGATGACATCATCTATTGAAATCATTAGGAACTCAAAACGGTTCTGTCTCAACTGGGCCTCAAACTAAAAGAGGAAAGTCTCGATGAAATGATCCAGAAGGTGGACGCCAACGGAGACAATGTCATATCTTTTCATTAGTTTCTGAATCTAATGTCTGAGTAAATTCAAAATATATTAAAATCAACAATTCTCACCAATTCGTATTTATATACACTTTCATAAACCTATATTTCCCCCATCTTTCTTTGGAATTCCATTTTTTAAAACCATAAAATTTATAAAAACAATTAAATTTGATAGTAAATTTAAATAACCCTAGTCATAATTCGATTTTCTGGAAGTGTTTAAAATAATTGACCAGGACTGTGACGGGAAGATCTCGAAGGAATAGATGAGATCAGCCTTCAACGCATTCAAAATCTAATTTGACGAGAATGATATCGGACTATTATTCGAAGAGAGTGATGAGGAGAAACAAGGTTTTATCGGTTACGATTAGTTCATCAAAATAATGAACTGTGTCTGAATTCGTAGTACTATCGAGAGACAAAAACTACCTAAAAATTACCATGTGAGATTATCTTGAAAATTTAGATAAAATCGATATATATCGACATTTCAATCAAGATTCATTTGGTCAACACATTTAAATAAACATACTTACCGATGAAGATCGAAAATTATAAGTATTATTGTTTGTTGTAAAAAATATGCATAGTAAACGTAGTCATAATCATACTAATGTCCCGTTCTCCAACTTTTTCTGAAACTCCAGCCTATATTCGTCAAGATAGCCAGGAGGAAACTCAATGTCAGTTTTAGGGTACTAGCAACTTCCGATTTCTGCCATGCAAATGTCATGCTACATAGGGAAGGATACATTTTAATATTATTGAATTTTTTTTATGTTTTTTATGTACAGCTATTTTCTATCGGTCTGTTTTGTTGCCTCCGTTGTGCTTGATCTTGATATGCAGATTCATGGATACATCGGACCCGTAGATCTTGTAGCAATTTTCGTAGGGACACTTGAAGCTCTTCTCGATCTCGACAGCAAGGCGTCGGTTCTTCTTTTTATTCTTTTCTTTGATTGCTGCGAAGTATTCATCCTCTTCTTTCTGTAATTTGGTTATTATATGTTAGATATGCTTGATAAAAACTCATTTATATCGGAAATTAAATAGATATAGATATATGCATATTATCAATATCTCTGTATATATCTTAATGTAAATATTAATCATGCCGATATATTTATATATATAAGGTGATCTGTCAAAAAAGAAGAAAAAATGTTAAAAGAACAAATATAGTTGTTATTGATACATCTTGTTCGTTTAATAAACTATAAAAATAGTAATGTAATGGGTACCTATATGGCAATTATGTGGGCCCTGAATCGCTGTGTTTCCTCCGCTATTCGCTTCATTTCGTTAAGTTTGAGTTCGTTTTACAAATAAGTTTTCCAAAACTATCGGTAGTAATCGGTGCTCATATCATATTAAGGCGGAACTAGAAACATCTCAAATAACAAGCAAATAATAAAGGTACCCTTGAATTAAGGGGTACATTTCAAGTTGCGTGCAACCAGTTTATTTAAAATGTATATATATATTTGCTAGTGTGATACCTTGCGTGGAGACTTCGAAGGTATTTTTCTGAGTCAGATTGGACATGTGATTTTTATAAAACAGTTGCGCATCTTTGAGCTTCTTGATAATTTATTTTTCCATTTTGTCGATCTCGGCATCATCGACTAGTCTGCTTGATTGAGGGCTGTCTTCTTGGTAATCAAATAACATTGAATAAATATATTTTGTTTGTTCTTTTTTTCCTTTTTAACTATTTTTTTGCGAAAAACCTTTTTTTCTTTTTTTTCTTTTTATTATAAAGTGCAACTTTTGATAAATGTAATAAAATATATTATTTTCTTTATCCTTACTATTTTTAATAATTCCTTGATGAAACAGTAAAAATACATTTTAAGAATGAAGTTTTTTTATAGATATGTATAAATGATGGATTGATCAGAAAAAAAGTTCACATAAACTCAGGCATCGATTCTGGTTTAAATTAGTGGAGTTCGAAAAAAATTAAAACACTGAGTTGAGACTAGTGTTTCTCTCTATCATTATACAGTAATATGCCCTGATCTTTCCCTAATTTATACCGATTCTTTACCGCTTCGATGATGTCCTTAGTATTTATAATTGAGTGAAACCATAAAAATAAAGCAAGTTTTCCAGTTTTATTATGAGATTAATGAACAATCAATACTGATACTGATACATGTCATGCGTCTATTTTAATAGACATACTTTTATAATAAATTTGTAAAAAGCAAAAAATAAGTAAATATCTAAACAAAAAGAAGTAAATGTAAATTTACGATGCAGCCAAACAGTATCTCCGCCCCAAAAATGCATGGAAGACAGGTATCCGAAATCATCAAAACCCATCTCCAATAATTTATACCTAAAATTATCAATTTGACATGCACATACAGGAGGGTACACGATGACGTTCATCAAACAGGAAGGCTACTCCCAAGCTTGCAAAAACATCTTTACTCAGATAGCCAGCAAGATAGCCAAGGGAGAACTGAAGCAAGTCGTCTGCATATCGAAACCCATCGAAATGTCCGACACCTCCACTTATCTGGAAGTGATAGCCAAGTAACATCAACTTCTCAACACGGTTTAGTCGGCTTTGCCATGTTATGTTTCATTATTTACAGCGAATTCTATGCCTCTCACTCGTACTTTGCGAAAGCATACGAACTGGACGATCCAGTGGAAATCACGAAACTTCTGATCGCCGGAGCCGTAAATTTACATTAAAAATTAAGACAAAATGACTTCTTTATTTGATTCGTAGGTTGCAGGACTCACTGCGAATCTCCACAATTTACTCGGGAGAATCCCATTGGACGGGGTGCTTGGAGAAACTTACCAGGGCGTGCATCCTGACGGCACCTGCATCTACCTCGAATGCATATCCGCCTCTCCCCCCACGCATCGGGTGTGGATCAGAAACTACAAGACTGGACTGGACGTCACCAGTCTGTACCGTGCCTACGCTACAGTCAACGGCATGAACTCCGTCTGCGGGGGGTCCACCGGCTATTGCATTTTTAGATCTAAAAAGGGATCGTAATACAAGATCAACCACGGAAACGTTGTCATAGACGGAATGATTTACGGCGACCCCGTCTTCAACTTAATGGGTGAGATTTCGTTCAGCTGTGAGGCCGAGAATGTTGAGGGCTTGTTGGTGTTTGACGGCTATCGAAATGACTATGCGGTGACCAAAATAGCGAAAGGGTTATTCAACCTGTTCAAATCGGCCGAAACAGACGCCAAGTTGACAGAATCCCTCTCCATCGTAATTCGGGAGTCACAAGGAAAGAAGAAGGTGCTGTGCAAGGGGTCTGGCAGCTGGCTTTCGCACATCGAAATCGATGGACGCATTGTCTGGAAGTATCACGAACGCGTTTCGAGGTGGGAAAGGCCAGAAGAGGATGCGGAGTCCCTCCTCCCGAGTGACTCGAGAAACAGAGAAGACAAGAAGCTTCTAATGGCTAACAAGATGAAAGAAGCCCAGGAGGCCAAAATTGATTACGAAAACCAACAAGGGACTGACGCATTACTGCGATAAAAACATCATCACCATACGTCTTAATGAAAAAGACGACTCCTCTACTTTGACACAAACACATGTGTATTTTTAGACATGCGTGACTGCATGATTATACTGTAATATCGAACAAAGCATAAGTAAAGTGAATTTAAGAGAAAGAGTTAGATGCAGTTTTTTAAATTTTCCCAATTTGTTTTAAGAGTTTCCACTTATCATCGCTGCTCGAGTTGTTCTTTACTATCAGCCTATTTTACGAATTCCTTTGGAGGTTTCGGAGGTCATCTTCAAAAAGTCGCCAAAGTGATTTATGTTACTGATTTTGCGGGTTGACAGCCAACCGTTTGACTGTCCTGAGGAGCCAAGGGTTGGGAATGTTTTTAAGTTTCTCGAAATATGTGAGTAGTGTATTCTTGATCTCTGATTGTTACAGATATAAAGTAATTTGCGTAAGTATTAAGCTACTAAATAAAATTGAATTGAGTAAGCGATGACAAATAAGAGAATACACGATATATGCATTTATAAATTTATCGATCCTTAACGATAAAAATTAAAAAACATTAACCGGTTTATTAAATAGACTATCCACTTTATCATTAATGTCTTATTCTGAAGTGTCAAATATGGAACAAGTTTGAAAAATTTATCTCAATTCGAAAGGATATTTTTATCTCATTATACACTTTCTTAAATACTTACTCTATTTTACATCAAATAATATATATCAGTGCTGCGTCCTTAGCCTAGTTTTGCTGGTTGCAGTCAGACGAACCTTGGATTTAGTGGCTTGTTAATTAATTAGAAAATAAAACATCTACATTAAATTGGATTAGGTCGGTTACCACTATATTTATGACCTAAACTCCATTATAATCACTTATACTCGCCAAAATACTATTAAAATTCTTTTACGACAGGGGGTTGGGGTTGGGGTTGGGGTTGGGGTTAGAGGTTAGGGTTGAGGTTGGGGGTTGGGGTTGGGGTTGGGGTTGGGGTTGGGGATTTAGAGGTTGGGGTTAGGTTGGGTTATGAAGGGTACCACAATCAATAAAATTGCTAGGCAAATATTACACCCTGACAACACCAATTACTGCAAATATCTTGTTATTTAGTAATGATTTTAATTTTACGAATTTTATATACTGAGTTTTTATTACTGGGTTGTCACACGCACGTGAGAACATCAGTAAAAACGCAGTATAAATAAATCACAATATTATATCCCACGAAATAGAAACTTCTATCGAAATCTGAATGAAGTACTTCTACATTTTTTTATGAAGAACATGTACGACTATTTAATTTTTTTGTAAACATGTTTTAATTAGAAAAAATGTACGGAAGATTATATCAGTGTCATCACTGACTGAGCTATTTAATGAATGTAAAAAGGGCAAAAAAAGAAATAAATAAATAAGTTATGATTACTCTTACCTTGAATCTTAGATTTCCCACGGGAGGTTGAGCGTACGGGATGCCCGAGAAAGCGTTGTATGAAAATCCACTGTCAGTTTTCAGCGTCCTTCCTATTAATTTTTTTCCTCCAGATAGAGTTATTTCCGGCGCAGCCATTTTAAAATTCTGTTATTTCTAAATATAGAGAAAAAAAAACAATGATGAATGCAAACAAGTAATTATGAATAAAACTATTATTACCCATATGGTGGAGAACTTAAATAAATGAATTAAAGGTTTTCGATAATTTTAAGACAATCCTTTTCAAATACTTATTGTCATAGTTTGAGATTGCAATTGATAAATAGGACTTGTACGTTTTCCTCACTACACCCAACACTGCCCCCTTTCTTAAAGTTAGGTAAATCTATGAACACATTATTAATTGCTATAAGGGCAAGTCGTGTTCCTCTGGATATGTCTCAGTTTTTTTCCCTTTTTTAAAACTTTAAACTACTCAGATAAACGATCTTCAGCATTCTAATTTTCATTTTATTTATGCTTTCACTGTGAACATATTTAATTACTTTTCCGTTTTCTTTTTATTTTTCGTAAAAATACATGTTCCGTCTAGAAGAACAATACACGCATGATTCTCTGGACATGGGGTTATGTTCCTCTTATATCATTTCTATTATTAGTCATTTTTTAGGTTAAGTTATCACAAATACAACTAGACCTACGGCATCCAAGCATAATACGCATTTGAATGTGGAATTTAAATATTATGTATTCTAATGTTGTCGAAACAAAACAAAAAATATTAAATAAAAACTGAACATATAATTATTTTCAAGGAAAAAAATCTAAATACTCACTTCAACTTTTCACAGAGAGAGAGACTCAAATCAGTGTTACCCGATTTTTAATTCTGTAGAAAACAGACTGTCCAGAGGGACAAATATCCAATGGGAAACTATTTCCCCCTACATAGTAACAATTTTCATTGATTTACAACGTAGTCATAGAATAATTATTATGTTTACAACACTTATCGACTTCTGTTTTTCGTATTGAATCATTGAAATATGTATAACAAACAATATGGCGTCTTTAATGTCTTTGTGTCTTGCTTATTTATTTAAGTCTATGGATATATTGTTTATCTGATCAATATTTATTTAGCGTTATTTTGCCGCCATGTTGGTTTTATTTAAAAGATGTAAGTACAAACGTATAATGTAGTACCATAATGTAGGGTATATGTGCATTATATCTACACTATAATAAAGAAATTAATATCATAAATCATTACGGAAATGACGTTGCCAACTGAAAAGGGTTATATTGACCTTGAGACTCTCAAGACAGAAAAAGAGCAAATTTTATCTTTCGCAAGTTTAGTTATTAGTCACTGACACAAATCGACCTTCTAATTTATAGTTAATGTGATTAAAACATTTCCAAACTACTTATTAAAATATTTAGTTTCTAGCCATTTCGACACTGGAAAAGTAAAAGGGCGTAATCACTTGAGAAAATACCAGATGGAATTTATTATTACAAACAAAGCTACAAAGCAAGTACAAAGTTACAAAGTAACTCTACAAATTACGACAGGAAAGCCTGATATTAAAATTTCCAAGCGTTACTTACGCCTTTTCGTCTTTCCAGCGTCAATGCGGATAATCCTTAAAGTCTATATAATAATATTACGCACCTTGTACTTTAATAATTGACAACTGCCAAATTAATATTTTTTTGACAACAACACACAGATTTACGGGCGATAACGATACTTGGCGATACCGGGCTCGGAATGATACTAGTTATATTCTCATTTCCCGGATGTATTTATGGTAATCACGCGCCTCTTATCAGGACTAAACTTAGGGCAGGGCAACATAGTATTACATTAAATTAACCAAATTTATAATTATTTCTTATTTCCTATGAGCAATTAGCAATTCTACTAAACTTAAAAATATATTTATGAATTCGCCGTCTCAGATTGCCCAATGCTCAACACGAAATTCACCAGATGACGTCCACCACACTGCCGTCATAAGAAGGAACCACGTACTCGTATATGCAATTTTAGATATTGTTTCATTATTGTTTTTATTGCATTTTTGACTAAATTTGAAACCCATTTCATTCGTAAAACCACATATTCTATTGAAATCGGTAGTTTTTTCATGATAAAAACAGGTTTATGTGGTGTCAAAGACGTAATGGAAAATAATAATGTAATCGTATCTAAAATTGCATATACCTACAACAGGCTTACCGACCATATAGGCACATAAGCACTGCCTACCTTTCCTTACTCGCATGAAAATATAAATAATGTATAAAATTATTGGAAGAAATCGACCTTCATTTTGAATTTCATCATCTTCAACGCGTGAATTTTTGAAATACGAATTGAATTTCGAAACCACGATTGGCAGCACCGCGCACGCCACTCCGACCGCAGCACTAAAACGTGTCAAAGGCAGGAACTAAATACGCAAAATGGCTTACACATCATATTCAAATGTTAACTGTGTTTTGTACATATTTATGTGCAGTACGCGTCGAAGGACGATCCATTGTCGAAAAGCAGTGCTTTTCACCAATGCGAGCAAATGTAGCTAGCAGTGCCATCTGTTGGACATCTATTAATTTAAACAGCTTTCCCAACAAAATAATAATGTTATTCATATCGGCCTTCTTTCAAAATAGTGGTGTTTATTTAGCGGAAAAAATATATAAACTTTTTATATTCGGTAATTGGTTTGTAACCGGTTAATTGGATATTCGATACGATTTATGTAATACCAACCGACATCGGCTACAGTCAGCAGCTTAGCCAATCTTAGCGAAAACTTGCACCAAGGGTGTTGTCGGGGGTATATTTTTTTTTAAATATCAATCAATTTTCTGTCTTTCCTGCCTACCCTGATTACAAATTCTGTGCACGCCACTAATACCTATGTGGTTTTTTCTTATCACGTTGGCATAGTTTTAAACCTCTAAGCGAAGGTGTCTCGATCGCATTCAGATGACGCCCAGAAGTCCGAACTAAGCCGAATCGTTTCTATTACTTTTATAATCGTTTTTTAGTGACCGATCGAAAATAGATTTTCAGCCGAAACTAAAACCGAAACGTATTTAAATAAGTTTAAAAAAAACCACTCTATACCCCGAAATTATTCGGTTTTTATTGTTAAACTTGTAAGAGTTCAGTAAAGATAGTATTGAATAAAATGCAGAAGGAAATAAATAAAAATACATCAAAATTAATGAATGCATTTACCTTCAGCGCTTTTTGGTTGGTTGACATGAACAGTTCTTCAATGTACCTACCCTATTTGCACTTTAACTTTGCAGGAATTATAAAAATACGAAAGGTCTTAAAACTACTAAATAAAGAAAACAAATCAGTCTAGTCTTTACATTAGATAATAGCAATTCAATTATTATTAAATGTTAAATTTGACAAAAAAATAATATTTTATCTGAGCCGATGAAACTGTAGCTGAAGCTCATTTATTGGGCAAAACTGGCCGAAACCAAAACAGAAACCGAAACTTAGGTCGGTCACTATCATTTTTCATAATCAATGTATTATAAACTAACTAACTAACTAACCATCACGCCGTTTCCCCGCAGGGGTAGGCAGAGAGGACGGACCGCTAGACAACTCGATCTTGGCATACAATTCTTGCTTCATTCACTTTCATACAACGTCTCATACATTCTCTTCTGTTATTCCGACTTCTGACATGGCCCGACTCAAGTATTTGATTCACTTGATCGTGCCACGTCTTCCTTGGACGTCCCCGACTTCTTCTTCCATTCACATTCGCGTCATATATTCTCCTCACACTCCTTTCTTCATTCATTCGCTCTACATGCCCAAACCATCTAAGCGTCCCTTTCTTAATCTTCCTCACTACGCTTACATCAGCCTTGCATTCTTTACGAATCTCAACATTTTTCACACGATCATACATGGTTTTACCACACATTCCTCTCAGAGATCTCATTTCTACAGCATTCAGTCTACTTTCATCATTCCTCTGCCAGTTCATGCCTCACTGCCATACATCAGAGTTGGTATCAGCACTCCATTGTGGACTGCTAGCTTCGCTTCTTTGGACAACTTTTGTTTGCGCCAACCGCGTTCAGTCCTCCGTTAATGGAGTTTCCTGCATTCACCCTTCTTTCAATATCCCTATCAGTCTTTCCATCTCTCGTGAACATACTTCCCAAATACACAAACTCATCTACCTGCTCCAAGTATTCATCATTCACAACTATATTGCACACTGTTTTCGTACTCTCTCTTTCAAACACCATGACTTTAGACTTACTTAATGTATTATAATTGCACGAATAATCGTTCGAAATAAAATTTTAAATCGCTGTTATTCCTAATTGGCCATAGAATCATTACAGATTTTTTTTTTAATTTGAAAATGTATGAAATAAGATTTTTTTTTGTTTTTATAAATTTGTTAGTGTCGCTGGTAATAATAAATCATTGTGGCTGGTGCCTTAAAAATGACGATAATCGTTTATAATCGACGATGACTTAAAAACCTTGCGGGGAATATTCTTCAGTTTTTACCGCTATTTGGAATTTTTAACAAAAAAAATCTTCGTCATTGGTGAAACGTTTTAGAATGCAGTACTCGTCCCCACACATTATTTGTACAAACCTCCAAAATAATAATTTTAATCGTACTTATCGAATGTGGTGCAAGTTAACGTTGAATGTTTATAATGACACATGAGGCCAAACGCTAAATTGTTTATTTGATTACCATGTTGTCAGTTTACCGGTGATTTGTGTAGCATTCGTGATATTCATGTGAATGTTAAAATCAATAATAGGAATTACAATTTAGCAGTTTACACAGACAAGTGTGTAATGAGCCTTCACGTTATTTTTCTTAGAAATACCTGATAATAAATGACATGATTCATAATGAACTTGCTATTTTCATTACGGGGCCGGACCTGGGAAGGCGCAGTAGGGAATTTACACTTACGAGTATTTATTTTTTTTAAGATCGTTTTCATAGTTAAATTATTTCTCAAAGTTATATTTTTTTTTAAATTTAGCTATGAAAATAAACTATTATTTTTTTTAAACACGTGACCTGATGGGGTCATTGGAGTTCAGTAGAAAACAAGTAACTTAGTTGAGTGTCAAGTTTTTTATTAGTTCACAATATAAAAAACATTCTTTACTAGTACGTATTGTGGGTTTCACTTATTACAAAGTTACTTACAAAGTTATTACGAACTGTGTCTACGGGTAATCTGCACACGGTCCAGTGGGGAGATTATCAGTCGTCTCGATGTTGGTGTTGGAAGTCTCGGTGAGCAGGTAGGATTCCGGTAGGGGGAGGTTTTGGTGCCGGGCGGACACGCGCTTCGGCTTCCGCTTGACTTCCGGTTTCAGACGGTTCAAGAGGATGATCGGCAGGATGCCAGAGGCGCTCGACTGCTGCCTGGTGGTGATTCCTGCGGTTGTTGGTATGTGCCTTGATGGGATCACGGCGCTGGAGGGCAGGAGGCGAAGGGCACTCGACTGCCCTCGAACGGTGGGCGTTGGGGTTCGGCGGTTTCTGCCGAGTTTTCCCTCAGCGCCTCAGGCTGGGGATGCAAGTGGGCTGCTTGCTTTGTAGGAGACGGGAGTCTCGACTACGAACACTGGCCGGACGGTCTCTACTGACTCGTCTCTGTCCACTACTGATCTTGCT
Source organism: Halesus radiatus (assembly GCA_022606495.2). Lineage (NCBI taxonomy): Eukaryota > Metazoa > Arthropoda > Insecta > Trichoptera > Limnephilidae > Halesus > Halesus radiatus. Next base: position 39,891 of record JAHDVE020002039.1, read on the forward strand.
TCGGCCAAAATCCCCCTTTTTAATCATATCCGAACTCTTCTTCGAATTCCGAACTGTGGCTCGGTGGCTTTTAATTAGTTCGCTGTTAATCCCCTTAACTGCTGGCTCCTTCTGGCGACTGCAAAATTCCCGGAATTTGAAGCCGGGCGTTTGTACATTAGCTGCAGGCAGACAGACCTCGGGTACCGTATTATGTATTAGACTAAATCGGTGTTTCCCGCACTTATGGCTTGTATCACACGTCTATTTAAGTTTGAAGGTGAATATTGATATAAAAAATGAACTATAATTCCCTATTGGAGAAGTCCGCTCCGGGTGCGGACTTGTCAAATCATCGCCAAAGGCGCTGATACTATCTGACACAGCGCCTTTGAGGTTATTTTCACTAAAACGGCGGCATACAAATCATCCCAATATTCTTAAGTTCAGTAATAACTACTTAGGAGTCTGTTAACGCGCTCAACGCCTATATATTAATTTTTTTAATCTTTTAAAGTCCTATGGGCGCGGAGCGCGCCAAAATAATGCTAGCACCTCACGCCAATCATCGTTCCCACGGAACTTAGATCGTTCATTACGTTTACGAGTATGTTATGTGTATGTACCTGCTTATTATTTGTTAGAAAAAATTCACACATGTGAGAAAATGAGACAGATGTAGAAAATACGGTGTAAAATGAGATGGCTATAGGCGTCCACGTTCTAATGAAAGAGCGAGGACGAGCTATGAATTCATAGAGCCGTTTTTTAGGGAACAAAGGTAATTACTAAATACAGATGGCTATAGTTCTGTTTGCAGCTCGTGTACGTATCCCTCCATCATGTTGAGGTAATATGTGTGCCGCGGATATAACAGGATTATTTCCGCAGTACTTCCTCCCTCGTACTTCGTAGGATTGACAGGGACAGAATCGTTGTAAGCATTTTTTGTCTTACTTTTGTTGTTTTGAGTTTGACAAAGGGCGCCAAAAATGTTCTCGCACCAGGCGCTGTTTGCCTCAGGGTCGGCCCTGGTTGATTATTATTGTTATTATGGTTTCTGCAAGTAATCTATCTAGTAACTTGTGTGATAAGACTGCCGGAATTGTAATCACGTGGTTATGCAGGTACTTGCTTAAAAATGAATGAAAATTCTTTGTACTTTTTTGAATATGGCAACACCGAAAAAATATTTTTCATGCTCAAAATGCAAATACTTACTCGTTTTCTCGAGGCGTGCGATCCTGTGCGCTAGACAGGGGAGAACATGTATCGAATTGTCCAAATATATTATTACAGAAATAAATGATTTCATACACTTTATTTTGTCATTTTGACAGCTTAATTATTTCTTTTTCAATTAAGGTAAAATCACTTTGTGGTATCATTTTCAACTTTTGTTTAAATTTCTCTTTTCGAATATAAATATAATAATTAGTGTCAATAATTTAGCTTATTTTTTATTAATATTTTACTTATCCATGGTAAACGCAAAATTGGTATCTGCTGAACGTCGGCGTTTTCATCGGCAATGTCAAAAGATCATTTGTCTGAATATAAGTACCTATTCCGGGGAAACTACTTATGATAGATATATACCATTTTTTATAAATATGTAAACACATTATCTGGAAAGGCGGTGCAATTTACAAAAAATCTTTTTTCTAAAAACAAGTAAGTTATTACGAAAGTAGACTCAGAAAATTTTGTCTCGGCACACTACGGAAGTATTAGATCGCTGGCACTAGGCGTTCCAAAGGCTTAATACTAAATTATTAACCTTATCTCATCACTCATTGTTTCTTAATTTAAGTTTATTTTTACAATTTTTCCATGGTTATGCCATTTTTTTTCTTCTTCGGTAAACTTTGTATCCTGATGAGGGTTGGTTTCGAAACTTTTTGATATTTATCGATTAAATTGTGGTTAATTAAAAATAAGGCTTCATTATTTATTTGCTAGTTGGGAATGTGTGTTGTGCGTTTTGTGGACTGTCTGGACTTGGAAACATGGTTACGAAGAAAATTCCTATAAAACATAATAATCTAGTCCAGTGTACTCGGAAAATACTTTTAGGAACCATTTACATTAATAAAAAATACATACTCGTACATGGAAACTAAGCTGTATCTTTTCGATTTGTCAAGTGCTTAGATACCTATACATTTTATTTCAGTTTGTAGTTTTGTGCAATGGAAGGCAATGGAATTGTCCAATCGGTTGCATACAAAATGTTTCGAATTTCCCCAGAATGTCACTGAAACGAGAAAATATTACCCGTACTGAGTGTATTTTCCAAACTTAAAAATCCCCTTGATATATGAGAAAATCGTATGTTGGTATTTTCCATAGGTATGCATTATGTATTTTTCAATTTATTGGAAAATAATGAAATTTGTATTATTTAATCTTTGAAGAATTTTCATTAACAAATCTCAATTAAAATATGAAACAAAAAAAATCGGATAGATATATCCGATACACTATCTAGATTGCAAAGAAATTCGGGTAGAACCTTGCAATCCTACAAAGGGATAGCAGCCAAAAATATGGGAAATAATAGAAGATGATATTAGTGATTCTTAAAATGAGGTATGATACCGAAAAAAATGACGGAAAGTAGTAAGGTCTCATTAGCTCAGTGGTTTGATTGCTAGTTACACAGCTAGATAGTGATCCTGGATTCCATTCCCAGATGCGATCGTTACTTTTTTTTCTGTCTTTTTCCGTTTCGTATTTCATCTGTCTAAGTTTTTTAATATTATCTTCAATGATTAAATATATGTGTTTCCCTAAATCTAAAGGAATTTTATTACATCACAACAACAGCGAACATATTTTATCACAACCAGACAACGAGATAAAATTTGACGATTCATTAAAGCGTCTGTGGCTAAAAAATATAACGTCAAACGCAAAAAATAATGCGAAAATCACTGTTCGATTTTTTAAATACTTGCAATTGCTAGCAAAATTTTAGAAATACGGTAACCAAAAAGTAACATCTACAGTTATTAACTTTTTTTTTATTATTTTTTATTAACAACTTTAAAACTCGATAATAACTGAAAAAATATATAAGGTACGTAAAATTTTTGGGATTACCAAATCACGTAGCCGCGGCGCACCCAGGTTGATTGTAGATTGCCAAGGTTCGCACGTCTCCCGCATTAGCGTTGTAGTGTGTTTAGTATGAACCGTTTCTTAAGACAGAAAGTCCTATATGTGCGGAATTCGAAAAGCACGTATGTGATTCATTTCGGACTCGCTCTTGGCAGTATAAACCGAGTGCTGTAAGAATATGCGATACCGAGAGCTCTCCATTCCATTATACATATTTCTATTGGTGTCCGTACAGGGCGCGTGAGCGTATTTCGAGTATACAAGCAAGCGGTACGTGGTTTCAGTATCTTCTCGATATTATAACGTCACCCCCGAGATCACTTAGGAAATTTAAATTAACTTTTTTGTTAATAACGTTTCTTTTAGTTAAAAAAAAACGCCTTTAAAATAATCTTACGAATTTGTTAATTAAGCACAATAATTATTTCACAAAAGCATTGTGAATAAATTTAAAATTCTACAACTTCGTCGGCACTTGACTCACTCGACGATACATACTAAATACGGGATGGTTAAACAGAAATCTGCACTGCTAAAAATATACTGATATCTGCAGACCCGTGTTAAAGTCCATACAGCGAGACATCGCTCAATATTACGCGCATTTTTGCTGCACCCGGTTTATGTCGATTCCTTACCGACCATCGAAATATTGGTCGACGTTACCGACCCACGAGGAAACCGCCTAAATCGGGTATTAGCTGCAACCAACATTCTTCGTTATTTATTCAATATTTTTATCTCATATTTAATCTCCCAGCACGTGGGGCCGTAGATATTAATTATCGGCATTAATATAAATAACCTACCTATTGTTTTAAACACATAAAGCCTATAAACCATGAACAATATAAATCATAATTAACATCCAGATAATAGTGACAGTCATTCAATCAAATTATGAAGACATATGCTTAAGGGCCAGCACTCAAAAATTATCTTAAACATCACTTTGCAGGTTGCTAACTCAAGCAATCCCACAAATGTTATCTGTAAATTCTATTCGGGTAGTCCGGAAAATGCATGATGTTTCAGAAGACAAAATCCTGATACCGTAATTAAAAAATTCTATGAAGCATATCCCAAAATGTCTGATATTAGGTGCAGTTTGAAATCCAGTGAAAGCAATTCTGAAAGTTTTACCTAAAATTTTAGTAAGCATTTCATATAGAGTTTAAAATATTAATTACAGTTTGAGGGTTATTATCTTATGAAACCTTATACATTTTCCTAATCGTATAGAATTTACAGATAAATCAGCCGTAGTGTTCCTTGAGTTAGCAACTTGCAAAATGCGTATTTTTGGGCACTGAACGTTAAATGAAATTTTTTTTTTATTTTCTTTCAAATATATAATCTTTTAATTTAAGTATTATGTATAGCTACAAAGTGATTACTTTCTTTGATAATTATTGAAGAGTGAGTTCAAAGTTGCCAGCTAAAATAAAGATTTGATATCACTAAACTAATAAAGCATTTCATTTCATATATTTGAAATCTCATTTTGAATACCTAATTAGGTACTCGTACTTGGGAAAAATGAATTGGGAATGCGTGATCTTTTTTTTCTTTGCAAATCTATCTAGGTAAAGTCTGATATTTGATAGTAGATAAAAATGAGGCGATGCGATCGATTAAAATGTTTTAAATGGAATCACCAAGATGGCTCATACGAAAATAATTGTAGTTTAAAAAAAATGGTCAAAGCGCATATTGGTGTTCAGAAATTAGTGGAACTTGCATAAATGGAAAGACGTTTTTTTTTTAATTTCCGCTACTTATGTATCGAAATAACTACAGTGGTACCTCGACATACGAGTTTAATTCGTTCCGCAATCTTGCTCGTATCTTGAATTACTCGTATCTCGAAGCAAATTTCCCCATACAAAACAATTGAACTACCATTAATCCGTTCCAACCCCCAAAATGTCACCCCAGTTATTTTTGTTACGTGGTTTTGAATAATAAAAACGTATTTATAAATGACAAATATTTATTGTACAAAAACAAAAAAGATAATGTAAAGAAATAAATTAGATATCCTCACTGGTCTTTGCCTTTTTCGCTACATTTTTCTCGCTTTCACCTGTAGGCCGTTTAGAAAAAAACATGTCCAAGGAGGTTTGTTTCTTCCTCCCTCTCAGAATTTTCGGGAAATGAGTTAGGCAAGTGTTATTAAAAAGATCAGATGCACGACCTGTTGCAACTTTTTCTGGGTGTTTCTTTTCCACGAACTGTGAAACTCTCTCCCACATTCCTAAGATCTCCTTTATCTCACTTGTAGAAATAACCTCCGTATGCTGCTGTGAATGTAACTCTTGTATCTCTTCAGTCGTCAGTTCCTGGGTGTGCTCCTCGACGAGCTGGTTCACGTCTCTCTCTTCCACCTCCAGACCCATAGATTTCCCCAGAGACACAATCTCCTCCTCTACTGACATACCGGGTTCCAATTCTTCGTAGATCCTTTCAGCTACAGCTTCAGGCCACAGTTTTTCCATGCAGAGGTCAAGGTCCTCGTTGTAACACCTAGCCAGGCCTGATCGATAATTTTTAGGTAAACCGCGATATTAAAGTGCTCCTTCCAGAACTCTTGAAGGGTGAGGTTTGTGTTCTCCGTCACTTCAAAGCATCACCGAAATAGATGCTTGGTGTATAGCTTCTTAAAATTAGAAATCACCTGCTGATCCGTGGGCTGCAGGATAGGAGTGGTGTTGGGTGGTAGGTAGAGAAACTTTATAAATTTGAACTCCTCGAGGATGTCATCTTCGAGGTTTGGTGGATGAGCAGGGGCATTGTCGAGGATGAGAAGGGCTTGCACGGGTAGATTTTTTCCTGTAGATATTTCTTAACAGAAGGGCCGAAAACCAGGTTTACCTACTCCACAAAGAACTTCCTGATGACCCATGCCTTCGGGTTCGACCTCCACATAACTTGCAATTTTTCTTTCAAAATCTTATGTGACTTAAATGCTCTGGGGTTTTCCGAATGGTATACGAGCAGACGCTTGATCTTGCAGTCGCCACTCGCATTGGCGCACAGTGCTAGAGTCAATCTGTCCTTCATAGGTTTGTGGCCTGGCATCATCTTCTCCTCTGCCGTTATATATGTTCTATTCGGCATCTTTTTCCAGAACAGCCCTGTCTCATCACAGTTGAAGACTTGCTGAGAGATATATCTTTGGGCTTTTATTAGATGGAAAACGTTTTAATGTAATCCTCAGCTGCCTTCATATCTGAGCTTGCTGCCTCACCATGCCTGACAACGGAGTGAATACCGGTCCTCTTTTTGAAATTCTCAAACCAGCCCCAGCTGGCTTTAAATGACTCTTCCGATGCCTCGTCGATGGAAGTCTGTGGGGTTTGCTTCAGCAAATCTCCGTAGATCGCTCTTGCCTTCTCGCAAATGATGGTCTGCGTCAAGGTATCTCCTTGGAGCTGCTTCTCTGTCACCCACACCATCAGCAGTTTCTCCATATTTTCATGAAGGGAGGTTCGAAATTATCGTAAGGCCCTTAGCCGGCGTTACACTCTTTATCGACTCCTTCTGTTTAAGAACAGTACATATCATGGACGTACTACGCCCATACTGCCTCGACAAGTCAACAACTCGAACACCTTGCTCATGTTTTTCTATAATTTCACGTTTTAATTCAATACTCATCATCTTTTTCTTAGCACTTGACTTTTCACAAACTTTCTTCCGATCCAAGGTTATAAAAATAAATGAACTGTAAATGTAAATGTAAACGCAACACAAAACGCTAACACAACTTATCACAGCGGGAGCACGATGCTAACTGTTTCACTGACCGTGGTGGGCGTGGCCGCGCACGCGTGGTCGCGTGCTACCGGCCGACCTGCTAAACCGAACTCGTATCACGAATTTCGCTCGTAACTCAAAGCAAAAAATATCGAAAAACTCGTATGTTGGGGAACTCGTATGTCGAGGTACCACTGTATATATTTTATGTTATTTAAATAAAAATATAAAATTCACAGATCAAAATTATAGCTTTAAAAAAAACTTTAAAATTGAATTATGATGTTTTGCGTTGTTTCTTTAAAACAAACTGTCAAATGCGAACACGTGAAAACAATTGAACATGAAGAACGCATTTCAAAGATGAAGTGAGTAGCTTGGTGTTGCCATACAAATGACATTTTGTAATTCCAAAATAATAAATATCTACAATGAAATACAAAGCTATGGGTACCTTAGTACACTGTTTCTTATGCTGCGTGTATTCTTTAGTTTTAAATATTCTTCATATTAACATGTAAATATTAATTAAGCTTTATTTTATAACGCCTCCTTTAGTCTACATGATTAGTTACAATTTTTATATAATTTTTATTTAATTAATTTGTGCTGTTTCACAATTAATTCATTTAAAAATAATATATAGTATGTTTGTGCACGTTCCAGAGTGGAAGATACTATCGGTATAGCCTTGGTGAAAGACCACCATTCAGAATTGAAACGTTGCTTGAAATGGCTTTTAGCCGTGTTTGGTGACCAGATCTGAATAACCAGGTATTTCCCCACCCCTCTCCTTGCCCTCCCCAATACCTTCAGCCTCACAACATTCCCCAATTGGGGATGCCATAGTCTCACTGGCTCCAGACGGTTAGGAGCAGTTGGAACTCTTGTGCGGTATTCATATAAAAAAAATAACATTACAAGTAATTATATATAATACGTAATATTTAAAATTATCACCGGTGATAAAATAATGATAGTATCGAAACTGCCAAATGATCACCGGTGATCGGTCCAATACCTTCCTTGCTAGGATGCTATCCTTCCTTGCTAGGATGCTATCCTTACAATGCTATTTTTATCATTATGCATAACCAAAATATGGTCAAAATAGCATCACAGCAAGGATGGTATTGGGCTGATCACCGGTGATCATTCGCATTGGCGTAGATTGCTCTATGACCAAAGGTAGGCTGTATACAGTTCTTAAGCTCGGGTATATGAATTGTGCATTGAATAATTGAAAATCACAATTATATATATATATGTATGTATTAAAACTAAACAATTAATAAATATGTTGAAAACTTGACTAGCTGAAAGAAGCTATTTGTATTAGATAGTAAGGAAATATTATTTTTGTATGATTTATTGTTGTTGTTTATGATTTTATTTTATTTTATTTTTATGACATATTAGAGTATATATATTTTGTAACCTTATCTGTAAAATTTGAGTTTGAATAACAACCTCCGGTTAGACAAACTACACAAAAGTAGTTTATCGGGACTTTTTGCATTGTATTTTTTTCTTCTGTAAAATCTAATTTAAAAAAAAAATTATATTAAAAAAAATTTTCCGCTCATTTGTATGGCCAACTGAATAAATTAGAGTATACATAAGTTCCTCGATTTTTCTTATGTTCATTTTCCTTATGGTAGGCCCAGCTTTTCAGCCTTTATGGACTGCACGCCACTGATCATTCGGCAGTTTGGGTAGTAATTTTTTTTTTAACTCCGGTGACTAATCGGCATTTGAGAATTATTTACAGGAAAACCTCAAACGATTTTATTTTTATTTTTATAAACAATAATTATTAGCCTGAAACACTCATCCAAATTCAAAAAAAACCTTTCCGAGCAAAGATGAATGTCGCCGACAGGACTCGAACCTGCACCCTTCTGATGTCCGGTCAGATGCTCTACCGTTGAGCTACGTCGGCTTATCGCAAACCCGCCAAGTTAATCAATATATACTAGTGTTTCATTCAATAATTACTGTTTTTATTATATTTTCACCTGTAAACAACCAACTTTATTAGTATGAGAAAGGCTTGTAACGGCTAAATCCCTTTAGCGGGTTTGCGATAAGCCGACGTAGCTCAACGGTAGAGCATCTGACCGGACATCAGAAGGGTGCAGGTTCGAGTCCTGTCGGCGACATTTATCTTTGCTCGGAAAGGTTTTTTTCAATTTGGATGAGTGTTTCAGGCTAATAATTATTGTTTATAAAAATAATTGTTACCCTTTGCGCTATGCACAAAAATCTTGTCTTAAGTTTTTAAGAACTTTAGTTTATCAATTAATAGATTTTATTTTTATTTAGAAAGACAATTATTCGCGCTAGACAATTAAACAAGTTTGCAGGTTATTGAATATGTTTCAAATAATGCAAACAAGTAAATTTATATCATCAATTTTCCATCAAGGTATCTGCAAAGTGGTAAATACTAATACTTGTATGAATATTGTTGGTAATTAGTATAAGTAAGAGATAATACTAGTACGAATGTAATTATAATGAACTGACCGTCCAGCTCCCAAGGCCGGGATGCATCCAATCTAACGATCACAATTAATAGAACGACGCGGCGCACAGTGTTTTCATGCGTACTAAATGACGGTAAAAATGCACCTTTCAATTCTTGAACTATGATGTCATAGGGCTGTTACTGGAGAGTCAGAGTGACAAATGCATACATAATTGATGTGACTAATGTGCGCTTTGACTAATTGTAGTGTCCGAAAAACGTTAAATTGTTTATGTAAGGTTCATTGCCATGTTCGCTTATTATCGCACAACGATTCATGCTGTTTCTTTGGGTTCAAAATTTTTTGTTTCCGAAAAAACAGTGACTTCTTTGGAATGTATGTATGTACTATGTTTTTTTTTTTAATGCCAAACCATAAATCGTGATATACACACAGATATATATATATTAATTTATAAAGACAGCATATAATTTCGGTTTTTTTTTTAATCTAAAAAATATAAAACTACTAACTTCTTGAGAATTTATTTCGGAGAGTTAATTAAGTGGAACGGCTGCGGTGCCTGTTTCATGCAAAACTGAATTTTGGATCGGAGGCCAAAATACCCATCCAAACGGAATGATATTTTTATATTTTTATTTATGTAATCATACTTACATGGAAAATGTGATATATTTTTTAAAAAGTACGATAAACCCGCAAATAATTTTCTAAGCTCCTCTAAAATTATGATAATTGATTTTTTTTCATGGCACCATACTTAAAAAAATATTAAAATACTTCTCATCCGTTCTAGATATTTACTAAACCTTTAATTAAAAATAGATCATTCGTTTGGATGGGTATTTTGGTCTCCAACCCAAAATTCAGTTTTATATGAAACAGGCACCGCAGACGTTCCCCTTAAGATAGCAAGACATTATTCTGTTTTTAAAATAGGGCAACTACTGCTTAATTCAAATCAGTATCGTTATTTTACCACACGACCTTGCATCACTCGTATTTTGTCATTTTACAGGCACCATGAACGAGATTTTCAGGAAGAAATTGTTTGTAACATGGAGGATTTTGATCGAAGAAGCAAAGGTTCCTGGGAATGTATCATAATATTTTAAGTAAATTTGGACTTGAAAAGCTTTGTGCAAGTGGTGAAAAATAGTTGAACAGTCGAATTGGGCTTTCTTTAATGTTTAAATATATTTTTCAGATAACCTGTACATCTACATGACAAAAACCTTTATTAAATTATTTTATATACTATTTGTTCAGAAGTAATTTATATTTATGTGTAGTACGAAAGAAAAATCTTTTGTTTCACACAAATTTTCTCTAAATTAAATGGGTTAAATACACCCTACAGGTGCGATATAAGCACTTCGTGCGTTAGAGTTTTTAGCGTCTAGCTTGTATAAAACGAAACACTGTGCGACGAGCGACGTCACAATTGGATTATTCCTTGGCGGCTCTCTGTCGCGCTGTGCCTTCGTATCATTAGGCAAATCGTGGACGTAGACACTAGACACACAATAAAGAAACAATTACACTGACATTGTGAAGATGTCTTTGAACGCTAAAACTGGGAAGAAAATCGGACTTACTATAGAAAATGAATTCTAACGCGTCGTAAGATTTTTTTTATGATTGTGTTAATCCCAATGATTGCGATAGACTGACCACATGAAAATAATGCTAAATGGCATAACTTCGAAATTTATGACCAAGTAGGCACCTCAGTGGATGCAACCTAGAGGTAAGAGGTAAATAAGAAGCGGGTTGACTGCGTGGAAGAGGATTGGAGCAAAATGGGAAGACACAAGGAATGGAGACGAATGACTATAGATCGGAGCTGGCTGAGAAAATTTTGCGGAGGAAACCAAATCCTACTCCAGGATAAGTGGTAATGTCACAGAGTAGAATATTTAAAAATCCAATTTTTTTGAATCCACCTCCCATATATTTTTTCCAGGTATTTTACAAAAATATTTTTTTTTTTACAATCTAACCGTAACACATATCTATACAGTTTTCGAGATAAATTGGCGACATTTTATAGTCGACTTTCGATAAGGCAATCGGGTCATTATCATCGTGCCTTGTATTTGAACGAATCTATTTATAATTTTTAGCATTTTTCAGTCCACGATAACGGGCACATTTGCGGGAAAACGTCAAATATTTTTTTGTACAAAAATATTCTAAAGCGTTAAAAAAAAATCATATGATAACTGCCCTAAGCCAAGCCCAAACTATGGTATCTCCATTTGGGGAATACTCCGAAGCTGAATGAAGTGAGGGCGGGGAAGAGGAAGATGGGAGTTAGATTAGGTTAGGTATCCCCATTTGGGGAATACTCCGAGGCTGAATGAAGTGAGTGCGGGGAAGAGGAAGATGGAGGTTAAGTTAGGTTGGGTATCCTCATTTGGGAAATACTCCGAGGCTGAATGAAGTGAGTGCGGGGAAGACGAAGATGGGGGTTAAGTTAGGTTGGGTATCCTCATTTGGGGAATACTCCGAGGCTGAATGAAGTGAGTGCGGGGAAGAGGAAGATGGAGGTTAAGTTAGGTTGGGTATCCTCATTTGGTGAATACTCCGAGGCTGAATGAAGTGAGTGCGGGGAAAAGGAAGATGGAGGTTAAGTTAGGTTGGGTATCCTCATTTGGGAAATACTCCGAGGCTGAATGAAGTGAGGGCGGGGAAGAGGAAGATGGGGGTTAAGTTAGGTTGGGTATCCTCATTTGGTGAATACTCCGAGGCTGAATGAAGTGAGTGCGGGGAAGAGGAAGATGGAGGTTAAGTTAGGTTGGGTATCCTCATTTGGGGAATACTCCGAGGCTGAATGAAGTGAGTGCGGGGAAGAGGAAGATGGGGGTTAAGTTAGGTTGGGTATCCTCATTTGGGAAATACTCCGAGGCTGAATGAAGTGAGGGCGGTGAAGAGGAAGATGGGGGTTAAGTTAGGTTGGGTATCCTCATTTGGTGAATACTCCGAGGCTGATTGAAGTGAGTGCGGGGAAGAGGAAGATGGAGGTTAAGTTAGGTTGGGTATCCTCATTTGGGGAATACTCCGAGACTGAATGAAGTGAGTGCGGGGAAGAGGAAGATGGAGGTTAAGTTAGGTTGGGTATCCTCATTTGGTGAATACTCCGAGGCTGAATGAAGTGAGTGCGGGGAAAAGGAAGATGGAGGTTAAGTTAGGTTGGGTATCCTCATTTGGGAAATACTCCGAGGCTGAAGCCATGAGTGCGGGGAAAAAGGAAGATGGAGGTTGTTAGTTGTATCCTCTATTTGGGAAATACCTGAGGCTGAATGAAGTGAGGGCGGGGAAGAGTGATGATGGGGGTTGTTAGTTGTATCCTCATTTGGGTAATACTCCGAGGCTGAATGAAGTGAGTGCGGGGAAGAGGAAGATGGAGGTTAAGTTAGGTTGGGTATCCTCATTTGGGGAATACTCCGAGGCTGAATGAAGTGAGGGCGGGGAAGAGGAAGATGGAGGTTAAGTTAGGTTGGGTATCCTCATTTGGTGAATACTCCGAGGCTGAATGAAGTGAGTGCGGGGAAGAGGAAGATGGGGGTTAAGTTAGGTTGGGTATCCTCATTTGGGAAATACTCCGAGGCTGAATGAAGTGAGGGCGGTGAAGAGGAAGATGGGGGTTAAGTTAGGTTGGGTATCCTCATTTGGTGAATACTTCGAGGCTGAATGAAGTGAGGGCGGGGAAGAGGAAGATGGGGGTTAAGTTAGGTTGGGTATCCTCATTTGGTGAATACTCCGAGGCTGAATGAAGTGAGTGCGGGGAAGAGAAAGATGGCGTGAAGTCTATGCGGTATGTAATTGCAACGACTTGTTATTATGCGCCTTCCTTGTTTTTGTTGTTTTACTTATTCATATATTATGCAGTACCGGGCTCTTCAGATCTGGTAACTTAGATAGAAATAAGGTTGAGAAACACTGCCTTATTGCATTAGTATTGTACTTAATTCTTATAAACATGAATAAAACTTAGATTTTAAATAGATTGAAATAACACACGAAACATTAAGTCAAACAGAAAAACCGATATATTTTATTATCACGGTGTCATACATAAATAATAATCAGTATAATCAATGATCCAGACATTGGAATGAGAAGTCAATACTTTTTTTCTCGATTAAATCGTTTGTCGTATATCATATCTTATATGATATATCATATATCATATATTATCCTATCTTACAAATCATTAAGTAATAAAATGAATAAGTCCAATAAATATTATCAAATTCGTATCAACTGTATAATAATAACAAAGCATTTATATAGCGCAGTTTTGTGTTATTTCACTTCAAGTGTATGTTTATCTCCCCGACAGATTGATTTAATTTAGGAATGGGTTAACTGAACATGGTGTTGGACCAGATGTTTATTGAATGGTGTTCAGTTCATCCCAGAACTTGGCCCTCTCCGGGAAGGGGTTCTGAATGAGGGTGCTGTCTTCGCTGATGTCGTAGCAGTTGAATTCATTCTCGTTGACTGGCTTCCAGAGGGTTTTGATATTATCCGATAGTGCCGGGGTTGGGTTCCTGAAAAGAAAATATTGTAAATTAGTTAAAGAAATTTCAAGTATCAAACTATTCATGTTTTCCCCCGCGAGTACTCCTTGCTTCCATGGGTCATGTTCTTATGTTTATTGTACCGTTTTTTTGTTATATTTATTCAAACAATACATCCCACTATTTAATTTGATTTTAATTTAGCCCTTATTTATTTATTGTTAAGCTCGCCTATAATTTCCTAATATGTATTCTTATGTTTTATAAAGTCTAAATAAATATAGAAAAAAACAAGAAGATATAAAATTATTATGTTCACCACAACCTTACAAAATTTTTTCAACCCTATAATGAACCTGCTTGGCGAGGAGCAATAACACTATTTATGGTTGTAGACAGTCTTGTCTAACTGAAGGCACTGTGGAGGGACATAGCCTGTACCTATTGAAGCTACAGCCATGTTAAACCTATTTTCGGTTCTGATTAAAACTATCTATTGCCATTGCTAATTTGGATCTAAGGATTTCGATGGAAAATGTTTAGATTTCGGAATAACAGGTCTCTGCAATTACTATTAGCTATTAGTATTACGGATATATCATGAACTCACCCAGTTCTAGCGAAGTTAGTCCACAGTTCGGTGACAGAGTGTATGACGGCGATGTCCTGGGCGGAGGCCACCTGTTGCTGCAGTTCCTCGGACGAAGCTTTGAAGAAGTACCTCAAATCATCTGCGTGCGCTACTCCGGTGTAAGGGACCCCTAAGCGCTTCATGATGTTCAGCGACCCAGCGTAGGAAAATCGGTAATAATATGTCGCAGGAACTACCTTCGAGAACATCTTCACAGAGTATTCCGTATCCCGAATAAACGCATAGTCGGACAACAAAGTGCAGTATTTTTCAATAAGGTTATCTGTAGTGGCAAAATAGAATTCTTTTATTTTATTTGCTGCGACGTATCGCTTAGCGGCATTCAGTCTTGTCTTCAATTCTTTGGGGATGTATTCTTGGAAATTGGGAACCAATTGATCCAATGTAATCGTCTCCAAATTCAAGCCACCGAACTTCATCATAAAGAGGACTCCTTCATTGGAAGTAACTCCGGAAATGGTCGGTACTTTATTATATTTACCAATCCTCTGAAGATCCCTGGGGCTCTCAGTAATAATGGCCTTTTTTGGTGGGAATGGTTTTTCAAGAACTGGCGAAAATGAGATCTCAGTTCCGACATTGAATTCAGGTGCATTGGAAGCTTTGATCAATGACTCGTATTGGACGTTGGTCAAGAACCTCAAAAGATCATTAATGTTCTTGTTGTTAGTATTTTTAAATCCCAATAGCTCTGCCAATCTTGTTGCGCATGCCACGGGATCGGATTGGACGGCCCACTCGCTGGCGCTGGATCCCGACTGAAATATGGCTTTACCGAATAGTCCTTTAGTCATCGAAGACATTGTGAGTAAGTGTGCGGATACAGATCCAGCACTCTCCCCGAAGATGGTAATGTTTTTAGGATTTCCTCCAAATTGACGAATGTTATCGTTAACCCACTTCAAAGCCATAACCTGATCTTTAAGTCCCGCATTTCCAGGACATTCAGCGGTGTTCAGGCACAGGAATCCGAGAGGGCCGAGCCTGTAGTTGAAGGTCACGAGAACAACGTTCTTATCCACGAGGAAGTCGGGTCCGTACATTTCCTTGCCGCCGGAGCCAAACCTGAATCCACCGCCATGAATCCAAAACATCACAGGCAAATCCGAGTCGGCGGTAGCTACTTGGGGAGCATATACGTTCAGGTAGAGGCAGTCCTCTTTTCCTCGGAAAGTGTTTTTCACATATTCAATTTGAGGGCTCTCATTCCCCTCCACAGTTGCGTCGCGCACTCCATCCCAATGGTCGGAAGGTTGAGGATCCTAAAAGTAATATTATATAATATTGTGTTAGGTAGAATTAGTAAGGTTGTCGAAAATGTTTAAAGATCTACATTGAAAAGAAATATATTCACAGAGAATTTTGTATCGTTGCACAGTGAACTAATTCAAATAATCTAGCTAGACAAAAATAAAAATGAAACGTTTCTTTTTTTCCTGGGAAGTTAAAAAGGGATAACCAAAAAATCCAAGTGGTCGATGACTAATTTCTAATGTGGTTCCACGAAATGGTATCAATGACAGAAGTTGGATATTGTAATTAGACTAACGATCATTATTTTATCAGTTGCATTTAGTTCCTTTGTCGTTCTATTAAATTAAATTAGCGTGTAAAAGTTTTGCCGTAATGGAAGTTGTGGAAAGGGTGTACTCTAGGTTTTGAATGAAGGTTTTATGTTTCTGGAATTTTTTGTTTGTTTTTGAAATGATTTTATATTTCTGGAATGTTTTTTTAAAGTCATACAAAAAAAACTCCAAGCCCAAAAACCTAATCTCACTTAATCCAAATAATCATTTTATTTATAAAAAAATAGTATGGATTATGTTAGGTTAGATTTTGTTTTCGTTCTAGTATTTTTTCTAGTACTTTTAATGACTTTATATTACTTTTAAAAAGTGTGCCGATTCATGTGTTGATTAATCCGATCACTATTATGATTATACACTTAATAAGACAAACAGGTAATAAGTTGAATAATTTTTTTGTCGAAACTGATTCTATGCCATCCCGAGTTAGTCAAGTAAATCAGTTTTATGTATAACGGTACACTGTTTTATGGGCGGTTAGGTATTTTTTTTATAACTTAATCGTGACATGAATTTAATACGAGGAAAGAAAACGCTTTCTTACAAAAGCGTAATAATTTGTGCACGGTGCGTCAACGTAGATGACATAATATAATGATATATAGGTGAAAAAGTTAAATATCGGGAAGTTAAAAGTACTTCGCTAGTCACTGAGCGTGGCTAAAGCCATTTCAAGCAATGTTACGTGTCTGAATGGTGATCTTACACCAGGGCTATACTGAAAGTATCTGCCACTCTAGTATGTTTTTCATAATTATTGATTGAAAGCCGGTGTAATTTTAAAGAAATGACGCTAAATGGTTCGTTTTAAAGTTATGAACTTTCTGTGGTATTATTGGCAATTACATATTTATAAATAAACTTCTGTTTAGACTAAAATTGACTTACTGTATTACGTATGAGCTAAGTAAAAAATGGTAAATAAATTGCAGTATTTTGTTAGTGACACTTAGGCTGCTCTCTGACGGTCCGGTGAGGAATGAACATTTCACTCGCTACTGGAGACACTGCGCAGAAAAGTTCCACAATGGACTGCGTTGCAAACCGTTACCTTCCTTTAGCAAACTTGACTTTTCTGTGCAGTGTCTGCATTAACGAGTGAAATGTTCATTCCTCACCGGACCGTCAGAGAGCAGCCTTACATAGATAAAAAAAAAATGCTTTTGTCTAGCTAGCATGTTCTGATCGATTCACTGTGCGTTACGGCACAAAAATGAATTGGATAGATGTTGCCTAAGGAACAGTATATTTTAATTTATTTAAAAAATAAATAACTGTATCTTAATTTAGACGTGCACTTTAATGATTGAATGTGAGAACATTGCACAAGAGATGCGAATTATAGGAATGGAAAAGCAGGCAGGCTGCGGCACACATTCCAGTGAATACATCTAAACTCTAATCGTTACGTCATTTTTCACGTGAGGAAGCTCGTCATTAGGTAGGTGTCACAATTACCGTAAAAAATAAATTCATTGGAATTAAACAAACAAATATATCGATCAGTCTATGTTTTATTACATCAATGTATTTTTATATCGCTTGTAAAATCATGATGTGTTATCTATGTTGCTAATTGGGAAAATAATAGTTATGAATGCGAGTTTTGAAAGAACGATAGTTCAAAATTCACAGCCTACGAGAATAAGCAAATATAAAATAATACATAACGAGGTAGCTAATCATTTGGGACCATTCGTCCATACAGTTATATGTGCCTACTTACCATCAACTTATTTTATTTATTTTTTAATTAAAAAATCAATACTATCAGATCTATACACTTATGTAAGCTGCTATATAACCATCATAACCATCTCGCCTACCTTCTTCTCAAATTTCTAGCTATTGTTTATCTTAAACTTGACCAGACAAAACATCACCCAAATTTATTGCTACTTTAACAAATATGCTGTTTCCGAATTATGAACCTGTAACTTTTCTAATTAAATAGTTGTAAGATGCTCTAATGCTGTAATTCAACACTAATTATTAGCCCATTATTAAACCTTTATAAAACAATCCCTAAATACACCATTCCACCTCTTGGAAGAAATTCCAAAATCTGTTGTAAACATGTTCCATTGTTATTGCTTAAAATATAAGGTTTATTATTACATCACCCAAATTATCAATTATTGTTCTCGAATATGCATGACCCTTTAATCTATGTCCGCCAACTTTCTAAATGGAATGGTACAATTATCTGTTAATTTGGTTTAAAAAACATAATTATGTCTCCTGTGTTCTTAGCTCATTCCCTAGATCGTACGTACGTACCTAGATCACAATTCTTACACCTAATCGATGCATACGTAATCTTCCTTGACAGTTAGAGTGCTCAGATAGAAAAATACGACGTTATTGATGTTGTTGAAGCCTAATAACTCAATTCAATTAACAACTATTGTAAAGTGAATCGAATAAAATACATATACACAGTATTTGCTACAACCCGAGCCAACATGAAGGAGATCCAATACATTATACAAGTGAAGATATAAAGGAATATCAGCAAGTAAGTAACTTTAGAGAGTAAATTTAAATCGGTGTTTAACACTGATAGGTGCGTAATAACGCTCTTCGCAATGGAAATATATGAATTGTTGATTTTGCGCGATTTGGCCTGACATATTTTTGAAAAGTTTGATGGAAAAAAATGTAACAAAAACGAAAATGTGATTAAAATGTTCAATACCTTGAATCTCAGATTTCCGATTGGAGGCTTGGCATATGGAACGCCTAAGAATGCCTTATATGGAAACCCTGAGTCGGTTTTGAGGTTGAGTCCTTCAATTCTTCCCTGATGAACGGTGACCTGGGGTCTTAAGGTCGCTATTAATGGTTTTTCCACGACTGGTGCTAGTGGGGCCTCCAAAGTGTTAACTGATGGTGATAGGGGCGCCTCCAAAGTGTTGGTCGACGGTTCCAGTGGTGCCTCTAAAGTGTTGAATGTTGATGCTGGTGGGTCCTCAATAATAATGTCTTTGGTAACAACTTCATGTGGAGCCATCTTATCCTCGATATGCGATTGCGGCTCCTCAACAAGGTCCTTGGTTAAACCTTCCACAGGCGCCAACTTATCCGCGACTGGGTCTTGCGGATCCATAACAATGTCTTTGGTTACAACATTCGGTAGCTCCTCAATAAGGTCCTTGGTTAACACATGTGGGTCCTCAGATGAAACATCCAAGGGAGCCATTCTGTCCATGACTATTGGTTGTGGTTCCACCTCAATCTCCTTGGTTAATCCTTCTGGTTTCGCCATCCGATCCGTTTCCTGTGGTTTAGACCCTTGCAGTTTATCCACCAACTCCATGACCGATACTTCTGGTTTCTCAGAATTGTCCATGTATGACGAAAGTATTTTGTTATTTGAAACAAGTAATACTAGACGTATGGCTTCCAACACCTCAGTTATCACACTGATGAAGATATCTCTAATAAAAAACGATTTGTGGACGTACTACGAACCAAAATAATCTGTTGGTATAACCATAAAATTTTGAGATAATGTTAAGATGTTGGATGGATAATAATGCATGTCTGCCTTATCTCAATTTTTGCAACAAGAAGATATCGTATTACGATTTGAGTTGTTTTGCAAGAATTTTTTTACAATGACTTTTTTTATTGCTCAAGCCTAATGTAAGTAAATATTGTGGGATAGCAAGAATACTACAGGAGTTTTTATTATTATTACGGATGCATGTCCAATATGTGAAATGTTCAGGATACCCGAAAAACAATTTTTTTTAGCAAATCTCTCGTAACTTCTGTCTTTAAAATATATATAGAATGAATTCAATCAGTTTGGGTTGAGACGTTAGCTTCTTTCATATAAATATTTGACACCTGTGCTCTAAAGACTGCAATCCTTGTTAATAGTGGGGAATCTACCAAACGCACCGCCCGTTTCTGCAAGAAGATGCTCCGAACAACTAGCGATGTAGCGATACTGATTCCTTCCAGTGAGGAGTCGGGAAACACGCCAAACGTGCGCCAATTTATTTGTATGTACATAGTTGACATTTCAACCCTTGGAATAACAAGGTTCCAACTGACGATTTGGGCTGATTGGAGTTATTGATTGGAAATTGTTCCAACTGCACTATTCTTCATTTCTTTTATAGACACCAACAAAATCTAGTGAATATTAACGGAATTATAAAGTGTTAAAAGTTCCAACTGTATCAGTAATTCACTATAATTTGTGAAACAAGATTTCAAGTGCAGGTGGAACCTTGTTACTCCAACTTAAAAAGTTATTTTGTAAATCACTTCACATTAATCCATACAGAGCGTTCCATCTGACGTACTGTTAGATTTCCGTGCGATGCAATTATAAGTTTAAATTAGATGATTAAAGCGTGATTCTCTATTAAAATGATTGAATGCGAGGATTATAGAGATTCTGCAACACCTTATAAACCATCAGACAGCGATTCTGACACATCTATCGACCGTTTTCTGTATGGTTTTCCTGCAGATAAAATAAAATAAGTGATGGAGCATGTTGCTTTATTTCACATGGTGGAGTCGCACTACTGCCGAGGCAGTATTTAGAGTCGAATCTGGACGTTGTGAAAATGTATGATTTGTACACAAAATATGACGAAGAGAAAAAAAAATAAAACAAAACAAAACAACCTCAGTTAAATGGAGCATCTACAGTTCTACAGGCATATTTTTATGACCAAATTTTAATAAAGTTTTCACATGAAACATCTGATAGATGTGGTCTTTGCAAAGAACATCTCGATGCAAAAGATGATAATCTGTTCATTGAATATTTGTCATTAAAGTATGAAAATCATATTAAAGATAAGATTGCTATGAGAGATGACAGAGAGTCTGATAGTAAAAATGATATACCCGTCTTTTATTTTGATTTACAAAACGTTATATCATGTCAAGAAAATTGAATGAGTACAATTTAACTGCACACTACTCGGTAACCAAAACCGATATTTTGTGCGATATGGAATGAGAGTAAGTTAGGATTTTAAATTTGCTTTAGGTTACTGAGAATAATTTCACTGAATTGATAACGTGGAGTGATTCGTGTATTCAGCAAAATAGGAATTCTTTTATAAACACCGCTGTTTTATATTTTCTTAATAAAAATTCACAAATAACTTCGATTACTATGAAGTACTCGATACCTGGCCATTCCTGCATACAAGAAGTTGACAGTGCTCACAGTGTCATTGAGAAGGTCATGTCCAAGACAGAGTTCTTTTCTCCACTCAGTCTCATGAGAGTACTGAAGTCAGTGAACAGAAGAAAGCCACTTAGAGTTTGGCAAATGAGCGCTGATGATTTTAAAGATTGTGACAGTGCTTTGTAACGAATACCATTTTTAAAAGTGTCTGTACTTCGGTTTAGAGAAAGCATGCATGGAGTGGAGTATAAAAATGCCTTCAGCTGTAATGTTTTGAAAAGAAGGAGAAATAGAAGTTTGAATATTGAATTGGAATTTCCAATTTACACATTGATTGAACCGAAAAAATGTAAGAAACACGCAAGTAATGTATCTCAACATAAAATTCACGGTATAAAAAATATGTTAATCTCTATGCCCCTGGAAGATCAAAAATATTACCAATCATTGCTATAGTTTTAAACATTTGTTTACTTAATGCATAATACTGTTAATAAAATTTTTATTTTGTACCATCTCGATTAGTATTTTTGTTCGTTTTATTTTATTAACCATAATTACTTAGGTATATATTATTATTTTTGCTTTTTATTTTTAAACAAATCTTCTATTATTATAATTATTCCCTATATTAAGGATCTTGTGTGTACCAATTTCGCTGACTTTTTTTATTGAACATATTTTTTTCATAATTATAATTATTATTTTTGCTGTTTATTAATCACCACACCTCCCAGAATAAACAATTATTCATCTCTTTTATTTATTGTTTGATTGCATTCCTAAATTTCGTAACAGTGTGAATTTTAACACAATTTCATAAGAGAGAAGTATACTTGAAATCACTAACTTAATTGAAATCACTCAATTGCGTAACAAGGTTCCAACTAATAAAAATACTTTTCCAGATTTCGTGTTTCTAATTAATAATGATCCTTGAAAATACTTAAAATCAGTTAAGAACCTACAACTAAGCGTATTTGCATACTCAAAACAATATAAAGTTGAATACGTATTGAAATACAGTCATTTAAATCTTTGAAGCTCGTTATCTCAGAATGGGGTTAGGTCAGATGGAACCTTGTTATTCCAAGCGGTCGATTTGTCACATGAGAACGGTTCGCTTCTACGACTCGGCTGTGGAATAATTTGCCGGCCTCTGTGTTTAAATAATAATAATATTTGGATGATTTGCATAGTGCCGTTTTAAAGGGCTTTCCCCCTCCTACAAAATTGGTCTCTTCAAGATCCAGGTTCACTCCTTCCTTTCCTCGAAAAACCTTCCACAGAGCATCCCCAAAGATGACATAGGCTCTGAGCGATTTTATCCATTGGGACCTCCTGTATATAAAAAAAGGATTGAATAAAGTGCAGTAAACAAGGTTAAGGATGGAACACTTAGAAGTTTTGGACATGTGGAGTAGATGAATGGAGAAAGGAGTGTAAGGAGAATATTTTATGTGAAAGTGAATAGTAGAATAAGTCGGGAACGCCCGAGGCTGACATGGCACGACCAACTGAATGAAATCCTGACAACAGAAGAATATGTATGAGACGACGCATGAATGTGAATGAAGCAAGGGGTGTATTGTATTGTAAGACAGAGTTGTCGACGTCAAAGTTGACGATGCAAATCCCAACTTTCAGTTTTCTAGATTTCTCATCGGACTAGACGCGTTTTATCCATAGAATCGCAGTTGAGTTGCATCCTTATGCTTCTAATGCTACGATCACACAATCGCTCAACGTCCCAACCCGAACTCGGTTCGGAGTTGGGACGTTGGCCGATCGTGTAGTCACTATAAATCGGGTACCTACGAATTCCATACTCGTGATGCTATTTTAGCCAAAATCTATATATATCTACCGATATTTATAGAAACTCTACCGAAATTTATAATATTATTGACACAATTCATTTCTCATTATGTACTCATAATACCTGAAATAAATAATAGGTATCTATGAAATAATAATTAACAAATCACCCATTCCTTGTTTCTTTAACTTCAAAATAAAAAATATCTTGTCACATGTTTTTGTCTTTCAAAATGTTAGCAAAATATGATGAATTTCAATTTGATAGTCGGTACCGCTTGTACATAGCTATTACGCCTGTTTTAGCTCCGTATTTTATTTTTACGCAGAGCCTGAGTCAGATTGCAGCGCAAATGCATAAAACAACTAGCCCCGAATATATATCGGATTATATGCATTTCGCTATTGAGGTGATTTCTCATGAAAAATGGCGCTATACAAATTATCCTATTATTATTATTATTTGCATAATGCATATTTGGTTATTTATTTGTTGGTTAATTGCATATTTGAGTCTTTTTTCGTCAATTTAAACATACTTCAGTCAACTTTTATACGCGCGGCGCGTCCGTCAGGATCGCCTGCCGAATTCATATTCATACTGAAAACTGAACAACTGAACGGTCAATGTGTGAGGCCGGTTCGGCGAGTTCGGCCAACAAGTTTGAAGGTTGGGTCAACTAGTTAGTCACATGAGCGATCTCGTCCAAACTCGCCGAACTCGAGCCAATGTTGGCCCAACGCGTACGATTAATGAACGCGGTGATTAATAAACAGGAAAAATAATAATTAAAATTATTGAAGAAATATGTTCAATAAAAAAACAACAAAAATGGAAAGCACAAGATCCTTAATATAGGGAGTAATTACAATAATAGAAGATTTGTTTAACAATAAAAAGCAAAAATAATAATATGTACCTAAGTAATTATGGTTAATAAAATAAAACGAACAAAAATACTAACCGAGATGGTACAAAATAAAAATTTAATTAACACTATTATGAATTAAATAAACCAATGTTTAAAACTACAGCAATGATTGGTAATATTTTCGATCTTCCAGAGGCATAGAGATTAACATATTTTTTATATCGTGAATTTTTTGTTGAGATACATTACTTGCGTGTTTCTTACGTTTTTCGGTTCAATCAATGTGGAAATTGGAAATGCCAATTCAATATTCAAACTACTATTTCTCCCTCTCGGTTTATCACGAATTCTTAAGATTTCAGTTTTAGCTGTCATGTGACCGCTTTACAGGACTATATTTTTTCATTTCTTTATTTTACCACGAATGTAATTATTTTTGGACGAATTACATTTAAAAAAAATGCAAATAAGATTAAATATGTACTATGATCAATCATTTTACATTGATGCCGGAATATTTTTGGCTGGAGAGCCAATTTATCCATTTCCAATTTGTTCGTGGACCGCAGGGGGTTGGGTACCTACAGCTTTCATGATTAACTTTGCAGTCGGTGGCGTCTCTAGAGTGTATTTTTTCTAACGTGAAAACCGTACAAGAGTTCCAACTGTCCGGAGCACTTGCTATATATTACAAACTAAAAATAAAGAATTCGCAGCATCTCTAAGGTTAAACCAATAACAGTTTAAAAAGCCGTTATCAGTAATATACCAATTTAATCTCGGTTCCTTTCATCTAGGATCTGGCCTAGAGGTTAGCGTCAGTCGCTCGTTATAGCCAGTCCCCGAGGACAAGGGTTCAATCCTCAGTCAACTCGGAGCAAAAATAATATTGTTTGCTGCTGTACTTTTTTTCACCGATTCAAAAAGAAAACGCCATTTCTGAATCAACAACCGACTTAATCTAGTTAAAAGTGTAACGCCATCTCGGTCAAACTTCAAAACAAACTTTATAAATTTCAATTCAAAATAAATTAACAAAGATTTTAGTACGCATACATACGTCTAACCGTATACCCGAACCGAAGTACTTTTGCGGAATACAATAATTCAGGCGCAGGCGTAAAATATTAGCTGACAATGAACTGTGAAGGGTGTCTTAATATAATCTCTAAAAATGACAACGCACTTTCGTGTGCCATTTGCAATTTTTTTTTCCATAACAATTGCCTCAATATCTCTGATACTAATTTTAAAAAAATGGCGGCCAAAAACAAATCAACTTGGAAATGTCTTAAATGTAAAACTAGACCAAGCTCACCGTCCGCGCAAATTGGTACAGAATCCGATGTTTTATACGACAGACTAACTAAACACTGTAACGTAAATACTGACCCCGCTTATAAAGGCATCACATTGTCTACGGCATTATATTGTCTACGGAAGAGATTCGAAGAAATATCTATGGGAGACAGCCGACGGAAGGAAGGGAGAGCGAAGACAAGATGGCCGCAGACGTGACTTGACACGGCGGACAGAGCCGGTAGTTTTTGGGAAGGAGTGTTATGTTTTTTAATTGTGTTGTATTATACATCTGCGCCAACGAGCGTTTTCAACAACCATATACCCGACGCGGGTAGGAAGTCAAACTAATTATGGATGGTGACTTGGAGGGACAATAATCCATCTGCGCGTGCAGGAGCGCTGGATTAGAAATGTAACCATGCCAATGATGACCGAGAAATAACGTCGGAGCGAAAGGTACCATCTTCTTGTATTTACTGGATTCCACGGACGAGGTTTGCTGTGGCGGATGGCGCGGCCGTGAGACGTCCCGAAATGAACTTAACAGTAGCAAATTGCGTCATCATATCACTAGGCTCCAATGTATCTGTATTTGCTATTTATAGACCACCGTGCTATAAAGATCTATCTCCTTTCCACAATACTCTACAAGAACTTCTGGAAAAAAATAGAAATACACAACAACTCATTCTAGCAGGTGATATGAACATAAACCCAAAATTAACGAATATCTAAGTCTCTTAACTCACTATGGCCTTCGGTCGGCTATAAGTTCTTCGACAAGAACCAATTTAGAGTCAAAATCCTATATTGATCATATTTTTGCTAAAACTAAAAAAAAAACTTTGTCATCCACTATTCATTCACCCCACTTTAAAAACCCATAAAAACATATGGAAAATTTAACCATGGATTACAATAGGTTTGGTAAAGTGTATTCACAAACGTAACATAATGCATACGAGAGTAAATAAAAACCCTATGGATAGCAAACTAAAAAATTATTATTTATTATATAGAAACTTATGTAATTAATTAATTAAGCAGACTAAATATAAATTTTATCGACATGAAATAGAAAATGCTAGAGGAGACCCCAAAAAAAATTGTTAATTTGTAAAAGATGTAGCTTATTTAAACCCCAGGAAAAGTACTAATATTAATGAATTGTTAATTAATGGGGAAATCTTTTTAACAAAAAATGAACCCAACAAATTAGCGAATCACGTAAAGTCTCATTTTATTAATGCTGGCATTGATTTAGCTCAAAAAAATTCTAACAAAAAATCTCACAACTGAAGAATTACTAGCAAATAATTGCTCTACTGGACATCCAATTCACTCTTTTAATATATAAAAAATAAATAAAACAGAAATTCTTATTCTATCACTCAAACCATTTTGCACTCCGGGCCCAGACAACATCTCTAACCAAATGCTGATAAATCTCCAAGAACATATTGTTATTCCACTTCTACACATATTTAATTAAAGTTTCTGGCAGGGAATTGTCCCCGATAAACTGAAAATTGCCCGTATTACACCAATTCACAAATCCGGAGACAAAACCCTAATTTCCAACTTCAGACCATCACACTATTAAACTTATTATCAAAAATCCTGGAAAAGGCAATGAAAAAAAAGACTACTATCCTAAAAAACATAAATTACGTTCAAGCCGCCAATTTGGTTTTCGAGCAAAAATGGGCACAGAACAAGCCATGTCGGAATTAACTAAATACTCAGTTAAAAATGTAGATGATGGATTAAACGTAATTGAAGTATTTCTAGATTTAGCTAAGGCCTTTGACACTATCCCTCATGAGTTGTTATACGAAAAACTTTAAAATATTGGTACCAACGGACTCAAATGCTTTATTAGCTACCTTAAAAATAGGTAACAAATAGTGGAATTAAACAAATGTTTCAGTGATATGGCAAAAATAAAGTATGGAGTCCCGCAAGGTAGTATTTTGGGTCCCATTCTATTTCTCATTTATATTAATGGACTCACTGAAATTAAAATCCCATCTCTCTTATATAATGTGATCAATTATGCAGATGATAGAGTAATTTTATTCAAAGCGTAAACTTGGGAAAAGGTCCATAAAAATACAGAAATTGGTATGAAAGTAATAAAAAAAATGGCTCGACAAGAATCTACTTACCTTAAACACCTCCAAAACTAGGTACGTATCTTTCATTAAAACCAATGTTGGACAACCAAAAACCTCTCCGCATTTACACCTACACCCATGAATTACCTCTAAAACCTCAAACTGCACATGCGAAAAAATTTAACACACGGATAATATTAAGACTAGATATCGGAAGTGGCTAAGAAAATTTGCGGAATAGACCAAATCCCACTCCAGGATAAGTATTAATGTCACCGAGAAGAATAATTAAAAATTAAAATTTTTGAATCCACTCCCATATATTTTTTCCGGGTATTCTGTACAAATTGTTTGTTTTTTGCCAATCTAACCGTAACACATACCTATACAGTTTTTGAGATAAATTGGCTAAATTTTATAGCCGAATTTCGTTAAGGCAATCCGGTCTTTATCTTCATGCCTTGTATGTGAACGAATCTATTTATAATTTTTACCATTTTTCAATCCACGATAACGGGCACATTTGCGGTGAGTCTTGCAGGAAAACATCAAATATTTTTTGTACAAAAATATTCCGAAGCGTAAAAAAAAAATCATATGATAATTGCCCAAAGCCAAGCGCAAACTATGGTAACCCTATTTGGGGAATACTCCGAGGCTGAATGAAGTGAGGGCGGAGAAGAGGATGATGGAGGATAGATTAGGTTAGGTATCCCATTTGGGGAATACTCCGAGGCTGAATGAAGTGAGGGCGGGGAAGAGGAAGATGAAGGCTAGGTTAGGATAAGTATTTCTTGTATTTTTTCGGCATTCACTATATAGCAATTTCTTGACATTTTGTTTGGAAGTTTTAATTTACCATGTACTTTTGCTATTTTTGATTTATTAAATTCGCTACCGGTTTCGACACAACCGTGCCATTATAAGTTTTAGGCAAGTTAATGGCACGGTCTTTCAATAAATCAAAAATAACAAAAAGTATGGTATAAAACTTCAAACAAAACAAGATAATATCCCCCATTTCGAGAATACTCCGAGACTGAATGAAGTGAGGGCGGGGAAGAGGTAGATGAAGGTTAGGTTAGGTTAGGTTAGTACTTCCAAAGTGTTAAAAAATCATTTGATAACTGCCCGAAGCCAAGCCCAAACTATGGTATCCACATTTCGGGAATACTCCGAGGCTGAATGAAGTGAGGGCGGGAAAGAGGAAGATGGAGATTAGGTCAGGTTAGGTATTCCCATTAGGGGAATAATCCGAGGTCGAATGATGTGAGAGCGGGGAAGAGGACGATATATGTTAAGTTAGGATAGGTAAATGAAGTGAGGGCGGGGAAGAAGTGAGAGAGCGTTTAATCTATGCAGGTATGTAATTGGAATGACTTGTTATTGTGCCTCCCTTATTTATATGATGCAGTACAGCTCTTCAGATCTGCTAGCAGATACAAATGAGGTTGGCTTTTGCCTTATTGTATTAATATTGTGCTTAATTCGTATAAAACATGAATATAACATTCGTACATGTTATCTTTAAATCATTAAGTAATAAAATGAATAAGTCCAATAAATATTATCAAATTTATATCTACGTGTTGCGATACTGTATGTTTATCTCCCCGACAAATTGATTTATTTTACGAATAGGTTAACTGAACATGGTGTTGGACCAGAATGTTTATTGAATGGTGTTCAGTTCATCCCAGAACTTGGCCCTCTCCAGGAAGGGTTCTGAATTAGGTGCTGTCTTCGCTGATATCGTAGCAGTTGAATTCATTCTCGTTGACGGCTTCCAGAGGGTTTTGATATATCCGACAGTGCCGGGGTTGGGTTCCTGAAAAGAAAATATTACAAATTATTTCAAGTCTGAAACTACTCATGTTTTCCCCTGCAATACTTCTTGCTTTCATGGATCATGTTCTTATGTTTATTGTATCGTTTTTGGTTAACTACGTCATGTTACGTTTATCCAAACAATATCACACTATTTAATTTGATTTTAATTTAGTCCTTATTTGTCTATTGTTGGTAGAAATTGCCGCCAGGCAATAAGCTCGCCTAAAATTTTCTAATTTTTATTTTTATGTTTATAAAGTCTAAATAAATATAGTAAAAAATAAGAAGGAATTGAATTATTTGTTCATCACAAACTTACAATTTTTTTTTAACCCTATAATGAATATGCTTGGCGGGGAGGAATAAAAACCTATTGTACATGGTGGTATCAGTCTTGTCTAGCTGAAGACTGTGTGGAAGGAAATCGCCTTTTTAAGTATATTTTTCGGTTCTGATCTATCGCTATTGCCAATTTGTAACTAAGGATGTCGCTGGAAAATGTTTAGATTTCGGAATTGTAGATATTTCATGAACTCACCCAGTTCTAGCAAAGTTAGTCCACATTTCGGTGACAGAGTGTATGACGGCGATGTCCTGCGCGGAGGCCACCTGTTGCTTCAGTTCCTCGGATGAAGCTTTGAAGAAGTACCTCAAATCATCTCCGTGTGCTGCGCCGGAGTAAGGAACCTTCACTATGTGCTTCATGGTGTTCAACGACCCAGCGTAGGAAAATCGGTAGTAATATGTCGCAGGAACAACCTTCGAGAACATCTTCACGGAATATTCCGTATCTCTAATAAACGAAAAGTCGGACATCAAAGTGCAGAATTTTTCAATAAGGTTATCCGTAGTGGCAAAATAGAATTCCTTTATTTTATTTGCGGCTACGTATCGCTTAGCGGCATTCAGTCTTGTCTTCAATTCTTTGGGGATGTATTCTTGGAAATTGGGAACCAATTGATCCAATGTAATCGTCTCCAAATTCAAGCCACCGAACTTCATCATAAAGAGGACTCCTTCATTGGAAGTAACTCCAGAAATGGTCGGTACTTTATTATATTTACCAATCCTCTGAAGATCCCTGGCGCTCTCAGTAATAATGGCCTTTTTTGGTGGGAATGGCTTTTCAAGAACTGGCGAAAATGAGATCTCAGTTCCGCCACTGAATTCTGGTGCATTGGCAGCTTTGATCAATGACTCATATTGGACGTTGGTCAAGAACCTCAAAAGATCATTAATGTTCTTGTTGTTAGTATTTTTAAATCCCAATAGCTCTGCCAATCTTGTTGCAGATGCCACGGGATCGGATTGGACGGCCCACTCGCTGGCGCTGGATCCCGACTGGAAGATAGCTTTACCGAATAGTCCTTTAGCCATCGGAGACATTGTGAGGTAGTGTGCGGATACAGATCCAGCACTCTCCCCGAAGATGGTAATGTTTTTAGGATTTCCTCCAAATTGGCGAATGTTGTCATTAACCCACTTCAAAGCCATAACCTGATCTTTAAGTCCGGCATTTCCTGGACATTCAGTGGTATTCAGGCACAGGAACCCGAGAGGGCCGAGCCTGTAGTTGATGGTTACGAGGACGACGTGCTTGTCCACGAGGAAGTCGGGTCCGTACATTTCCTTGCCGCCGGAACCAAACTTGAATCCACCGCCATGAATCCAAAACATCACAGGCAAGTCTGAGTCGGTGGTAGTTCCTTGGGGAGCATACACGTTCAGGTAGAGGCAATCCTCTTTTCCTCGGAAAGTGTTTCTCATGATTTCGAATTGAGGGCTCTCATTCCCCTCTACCGTTGCATCGCGTACTCCGTCCCAATGATCTGAAGGTTGAGGATCCTAAAAGTAATTTTATATATTGTGTTAGGTAGAATCATTTAATTGATTTAGTCGAAAATGGTCAAATATTTTAATTGAAAGCATTCTCTAAATAGAGAATTTCACACCGCTGCGGCACAAATATGAAGGGTAGACAAACGTTATTTAAGGAACAGATTGTAAACAATAAAAAAACTTTATTCCGTTTTTGATACGCAATTCGTTTCAGATTTAGAAGGTTGGAAAAGCAGGCCACGGCATACAGTTATGTGTTAATACAACTGACGTTACGTCATTTTTCACGTGAGGCTCTCGTCATTAAGTAGGTGTCAAGATAACCATAATTTTTTTATTTATTGAATTTTGAAAATAAAATTATCGACTCTCGGATCATATTACATCGACCAGTCTGTGTTTTACGTATAAACTCGTGTTTCACTTTAAAATGACGATTTTTTATCTGTGTTGCTAATTGGCAAAATAATATTAATAATTAATAATGAATGTGACCTTCAATTGTAGAGATTTGAAAATAATGCACGATAGTTCAGAAATTAACAATTAAATAAGAGTATGCATATATAATGAGGTAGTTAAATATTTGGGATCCTTCGTCCATACAGTTTAAACTACACATATATATTTTTACCAGCTTGTTCCCCGGGTTATACTTACTTATCTTAAATATAAATAAAATCATTAATATCAGATTAAGCTCATCGCAATGGAAAATATGTGAATTGTTAATTTGTGCGATTTGGAAAAACATACTTAAAAAAAATTTGGATGGAAAAAAATGTAATGAAAGCTACCATAAACGATAATGTAATTAAAATATTCAATACCTTGAATCTCAGATTTCCGATTGGAGGCTTGGCATATGGAACGCCCAGGAACGCTTTATATGAAAACCCTGAGTCGGTTTTCAGGTTGAGTCCTTCAATTCTTCCCTGATGAATGGTGACCTGGGGTCTTAAGGTCGCTATTAATGGTTTTTCCACGACTGGTGGTAGTGGGGCCTCCAACGTGTTAAATGATGGTGATAGGGGCGCCTCCAAAGTGTTAACTGATGGTGATAGGGGCGCCTCCAAAGTGTTGGTCGACGGTTCCAGTGGTGCCTCTAAAGTGTTGAATGTTGATGCTGGTGGGTCCTCAATAATAATGTCTTTGGTAACAACTTCATGTGGAGCCATCTTATCCTCGATATGCGATTGCGGCTCCTCAACAAGGTCCTTGGTTAAACCTTCCGCAGGCGCCAACTTATCCGCGACTGGGTCTTGCGGATCCATAACAATGTCTTTGGTTACAACATTCGGTAGCTCCTCAATAAGGTCCTTGGTTAACACATGTGGGTCCTCAGATGAAATATTCAAGGGAGCCATTCTGTCCATGACTATTGGTTGTGGTTCCACTTCAATCTCCTTGGTTAATCCTTCTGGTTTCGCCATCCGATCTGTTGCCTGTGGTTTAGACCCTTGCAGTTTATCCACCAACTCCATGACCGACACTTCTGGTTTCTCAGAATTGTCCATGTTTGACGAAAGTATTTTGTTATTTGAAACAAGTAATACTAGACGTATGGCTTCCAACACCTCAGTTTTCACACTGATGAAGATATCTCTAATAAAAAAACGATTTGTGGACGTACTACGAACCAAAATAATCTCTTGATATAACCATCAAATTTTGAGATAATGTTAAGATATTGGATGGATAATAATGCATGTCTGCCTTATCTCAACTTTGGCAACAAGAAGATACCGTATTACGAGTTTAGTTGTTTTGTAAGAATTGTTTTACATTTATTATTATTATTATTAGAGTAAGTAAATATTGTGGGATAGCAATAATACGCGGTGAATTAAAAGAAAGTTCTCTTTATTACCAAAACAGTACGAAATTTTAAAGATTACACATTACAAATTTATTGAATTTTCTAAATCGTTAAATCTGATTACACTGATACGAAATTATAATTTTTATCGCTAAAACAATATAACATTGCAATCACATCACGCAAACATTTCAATCCTATGTACGTACACAGTAAAAAGATATTATCATTTTAGTGATTACAATGGCCAAAGTCGTTTAAAATGAATTTTAAAAAGTACAATGATATCAGAATATTAAGTTACATGTTGTTTAAATTTTCCCAAAACTTAGCCCTTTCTTGGAATGGGTTCTGGATCAGTGTGAGCTCCTCACTTATATCGTAACAGTTAATTTCGTTTTTCGTAACCGGTTTCCAAAGTGTCTTGAAGTCGTCTGTAATTTCCGGAGTTGGATTCCTGCAGGAAAAATTATAATACGTTAGACAAAAATGATAATGGCGTAATTATAGAAAAAATAAGGTTATAGTGTACAGGCAAATAAAAATGGTGGTAGATATTATCAATTACAATTAATTATTACTATTATGAGAAGCATACGGATGCATGTCCAAAATACGAAATGTTCAGGAGACCCGAAAACATTTTTTTTAGCAAATCTCTCGTAACTTCTGTCTATAAAAAAACATATTCTAATGAATTCAATCAATTTGGATTGAGACGTTAGTTTATTTTTAATATTTGACGCCTGTGCTCTAAATACTGTAATCCGTGTTAAGATTGGGGAATCTATCAAACGGACCGCCCACTTCTGCAAAGGAACTAGCGTCATTGATTTCTTCAGTACCGGTGCGCAGTCGGGAAATACATCAAACGCGCTCCAGCCATTTATTTATACACAGTTGACATTTTCACATGAGAACGGGTCGCTTCGACGACTCGTTCTTCTGTTCAACAGCCTGGCTATGGAATAATTTTCCGGCCTCTGTTTTTAAATAATGACAATAATATTTGGATGATTTGTACTCGTATAACGCCGTTTTCAAGGGCTTTCCGCCCTCCTACAAAATGGGTCTCTTCAAGATCCTGGTTCATTCCTTCCTTTCCTCGAAAAACCTTCCACAGAGCATCTCCAAAGATGATATAGGCTCTGAGCGATTTTTTCCCCTTAGGGCCTCCTGAACATAAAAATAGGACTGAATAAAGAGCAGTAAACAAGGGTGGACGCTTAGAAGTTTTGGACATGTGGAGCAGATGAACGGAGAAAGGAGTGTGAGGAGAATATTTTATGTAAAAGTGAATGGTAGAATAAGTCGGGAACACCAGAGGCAGACATTGCACGACCAACTGAATGAAATACTAATAACAGAAGAGTATGTATGAGATGACGCATGAATGTGAATGAAGCGAGGAGTGTATTGTATTGTAAGACAGAGTTGTCGACGTCAAAGTTGACGATGCAAATCCAAACTTTCAGTTTTCTAGATTTCTCAGCGGACTAGACGCGTTTTATCCATAGAAGTGCTGTTGCGTTGAGGGCTTGCATCCTTATGCTTCTAAGGTGTTTTGCTTGTTTCATCCTCAACCTTTTACGATAGCACTTGCATCTTTCTGCCACTAATGAATATGGTTATTGACAGATACTTCCCATCAATAACACATTTCTTCATATTTTTACCTTGCATGTATGCTTCTTGGGCACAAAATTATTTTAAGCGGCTTGGTCGATGATTGAGAAATGATCTTTATACCTAATAATAAAATTATCTATTGTAACCGACTATAAACACAATATATAAAAACAATAAAAAGTACCTACTTTCACATTCTTATAGCACTGTTTAGGTGAACGTATGCCCAAATAATAAAATAAAAAATTGCTTTCAATTTTACAAAACGAATTTTAGGAATATTTCACTTTACTGTTTATTTACATGATCTCCTCAGGGATGCTTTTGTACTTTAAATACCGACTATCACCGTAATGATAAGATAGTAGATATCTATGAACAATATTAAACAATGCAACAGATAGATATTGTCTAAATATAGATATTACATTCAATTCTTAATCGTATAGGATCAACTAAATTCTCTAAAAGATTGCATCATTTGTGAACTTACCCAACTTTGGCGAAGTTAGTCCACATTTCAGTAACTCGTTTGATATTTCTGATATCCAGTACCGTAGCATCAGGCAAACCTCCTTCTATTTCTGGTTTGAAGAAGTACATGATGTCGTCGCTATGCGCCGCCCCGACATAGGGGAACCTCAAAATGAGCTTCATGATGTTCAGCGCTCCTTCGTAGGAAAAGCGGTAATAGAACGAAGACGGAACAAAATTAGAGAACATCTTTACGGCATAATCCGCATCCTGGGTAAATGTAAAGTCAGACCACAACGCAAAGTATTGTTCCACAAGTTTCTCCCCATTACCAAAATAGAAATCCTTTATTTTATTTGCGGCAACATCCTTCTCAGCGGCGTTCAGCCTTTTCTTCAAATCTTTCGGAATGAAGGCTTTGAAGTCTGGAACCAGTTGAGCCACCGTAACGGTCTCCAGATTCATGCCGTACAACTTTGTTTCATTAATGACTCCTTCATTGGAATTTAAACCGGTTATTGTTGGCACTTGATTGAAATTTCCAGATTTAAGGAGCTCTCTGGGGTTTTCCGTAATAAAAGCTTCATTTAGCAAATAAATTTTCTCTATGACAGGGGCAAATGCGATTTCGAGCCCAGTACTGAATTCTGGTGACTGCGCTGCAGTGATCAAGTCTTTGACTGGAACATTAGTCAAGAAACTCAAAAGATCAGCCTTGATCTTTGGATCGGTTTTGAAACCCAATAACTCTCCCAGTTTAAATGCGACCGACTCAGGATCCGATTGACTAAACCTCTCAGCGGCACTGGATCCAGATTGGAAAATGGCTTTGGTGAACAACCCTTTGGCCATTGGAGACATTGTTAGGAAGTGTGCCGTTCCGGCTCCGGAACTCTGCCCGAAGATGGTGATGTTCTTTGCATTTCCACCAAAACTCTTAATATTCTCGTTTACCCATTTCAAGGCCATGACTTGATCCTTGAGACCAGCATTTCCAGGACACTCTTCAGTATGCAAACAGAGAAATCCAAGAGGGCCAAGCCTGGAGTTGACGGTCACTAAAATCACATATTTGTCAATGAAGTAACTGGGTCCGTACTGGGTCCTCGAACCGGACCCGCCGCTGAATGCACCCCCGTGCATGAAATACATCACGGGCAGATCTGAATCAACAGTAGCGCCTTCAGGAACAAAAACATTCAAGATCAGGGAGTCCTCCGATCCTGTGAATGTTTGCACTATGGGGTCAATTTGCGCACTCACATTCCCCTCGACCGTTGCATCTCGAACTCCATCCCAATGGTCGGCAGGTTGAGGATCCTAAAAACATAATATACACATTATCTTATTATTTATTATACACGTAGGTTGTAATATATTGTGTTTGGGAGTTTTCTCTATAATATACACAAACAAATTAGGTCTTTATTTACCTTGAATCTCAGATTTCCGAATGGAGGTTTGGCGTATGGAACGCCTAAAAATCCATTGTACGAAAACCCACTACTGGTTTTCAGCGCGACTCCTTCTAGTATCCCCTGTTGAACGGTCACTTGAAGTTTCTCCATTTTAAAAAATAAGGGATTTGTTATGAAAATTAAAATTTCGTCTTAAAATTGGCACTGGTCGTAATGTCCATCGGCGTTGAATTTCCTAGAACTGTAAATAATATTCAACGATGATCTATTTAATAAATTTGAGGTTTTATGATTATCTAAGATACCGCATTGTTCACATCGCGAGGATGTCTAATCAAAAATGAGATTTAGAGCAAATCAATAAAACCATTGTTTTCATAGTGATAAGGTATGTACTTAAATCCCCACCTAAAAATAAACACAGCATTACAATGACTGACATGCAAATAAGATTTTATAAGTACTATGATCAATCATTTGACAGTGATGCCGAACAGTGTTCGCCGGAGAGCCAATATATCCAATTCCATTTTGTTCGCGGACCGCAGGGGTAGGGTACCCACAGCTTACATGGTTAATTTTGCAGTCGGTAGCGTCGCTAGAGTGTATTTATTTTTTCTAACGTGAAAACCGTACAACGGTTCCAACTGTCCGACGCACTTGCTATATGTTACAAACTAAAAATAAAGAATTCGCAGCATCTCAAAGGTTAAACCAATAAATGCTGTTGATTTTCATCATTCTGAAATATCACAATCGGAGATTCCTAGTATTGAAGACAGGCAAAAGTTTGTCCTAATACCTTTAGTGTTTTATAAGGCAGACCGGAAACCGTTAAATTTTTTGAACATAGCACTTGGAAATCCGGAAGATTGCTATAAATAAGGACTATTAAAATTCTCTTCTGTTACCATAGATGTATTTGTTACGTAGATGTTTTCAAACAATATTTAGTCAAGAAATCTTTTGGAATTTTGTAAAACGGAAACCCTTAAAATGCATCAAACGCAGATCTCAACAAAAGACCCTGCGTTTGTTAATTATTTTTAATTTAAATTATCTATGTATATATCACTAACTTCTGTAGTTTTTGGGATCTTGTTATTTTGAGCGGAATATTGATTAAACATTGAAGACAGTTTGCCGCTAAAACCCTTTTGCGAAACAGAAGTTTTTTTTTTATAATTTTTTTTTTATATATAAAATAGTATTTTTAATTTGTTTTTTTTTGGAATTTGTCTATTCTTACATTATTATTTTCTATTTTATCATTTGTCTATACTTGTCATTATTTTTAGTCTACTGTTTATACTGATGAGGAGAGCTTTGCTTTCGAAACATGTTGATATTTATATATTTAAAAAAAGTGGTGTAAATAAAGTTATTCTTATTAATTTATTATTGTTTTGTTTAATAGTAACGATTCAGATTAAATTCCATTGGTACTCCGCGATATTTTGGTCACTAGAATTATTTCGCTAGAATTACGGCAAGCTTTATTTATTTTAAGTGGGTTGTACAAAAAGGCCCGGGTGCTGCGGGTTGTGTACCGCTGATTTACGAGAATGTAGCCTGATAGCGCAATTAGAAACTGCGTAAAGATTGGTGTAAAATTGATGTTGATTTGGAAATTGGGATAACCTTTGTTAAAGAATTAGATCATTCATTAACACATTGGTTTGTACCTACCGTAGAAAAACAATAAAACATGTTTGTGAATCCTAAGATGGGTGCTCACATTAGGTCATTTTTAAGAGAGTATACTCCGTTATATTTTATTTCACTGCCTCAGAAATTGATCATAGTGCTCGAGAACAAGAATCGATTGCGACTGCTTCACATCTTGATGGGGTTTATAGTTATTTATTCTTATTATTTCCTAAAAGAAAGAAAAATATTCCCCGGTTACGAATAATCCGATAAAAGTTTGAGTTACTCCTCCTTCCATCGATTTACGTGGAAGATATTGCTTGTGCAATGATGGAGGACTGCGCTAGCAAAGGATTGAGCTCGGGTGGGAAGCCCATGCATTTATCCACTCGTCATGTATCAAGAAGACGTCATTGGATTTTTTTTTAATGCAAGTACCGCACAAGAGGTCAAACTGCTCTCAACCGTCTGGAGCCAGTGAGACTATGGCATCCCCAATCGGGGTATGTTGTGAGGCTGAAGGTATTGAGGAGGGGAAGGAGATCGCGGGAATATGAAGGTGGTAAGTACCTGGCTATTCAGATCTGGTCACCAAACACGGCTAAAGTCATTTCAAGCAACGTTTCGATTCTAAATGGTGGTATTTCTCCAGGGCGAAACTGATATCTACCACTCTGGAACGTGTCGCAAATATACTAGATATTATTTTGGAAGAATAAATTGAGAAATAACATAATTTAATCAGATAAAATATACTTGCGCACCCCGAGAATTGAACCCGCGACCTCCGGATTCATAGCCAAGGATCGTAACCACGGAGACCGACCGATGATTGTACTATAAAAAAATAGCAGGTTACGCTAAGCACCTACATAGATCATATAATAAAACTTGGAATAAAAAAACTGAACAGGCTTTGTCAAGAAGAAGATGAAGCCGATCGCCTTGTGCTGTTCCGTACAATTTTTATAAGAGAAAAACAGGCTTCTTCTCGCTAGACATTCCAAAATTAAAATCACCCCGTCCAAAAAAAAAAACTGTCTCAATTTTTATCGCTTAACGTTATTAATTAAATAAAGTGCTAAATTTGCCCTGCTAAAGGGTAAACGGAAGTGGCAGAGGGTTGGCGTCTCCCCAATAACAAGAACGTCTTCTTCTTATACTTTTAATCTATGATGATACTAACGCATTTAGACATTTCAGAATGTTTACATAATTTAATTTATGCAATAAAAATGCATTCATTCCCGACAATTATCACATTGCTATTGATCGAACTGACTCAAGAACCAATAATGTCACATTTCTTTGAAATTATGTAAACTTTTTGATATCGAATTAAGTCGTTTCACACCGCCATCGTTACTATATTTTTTATCAACCTACCATATTTCTGAAAACTTTGATCGACGACTCACCCTAAGTATATTTAAGTAAATGTACGGCCATTGTTTAACACTCTTTATAAAATGTTGTACTCATTGTTATTTTCAAGAGATAATAACAATTTAGATGAATATCTTTTCTGGAAAAATAGCACTATCTCCAATATAGATAAGATTTGTTGCCATGATCAACACGGAACATGAAATATCTAATATTTTACGCTCGAAAAAAAAAACGAAATTCTATTGCCTTCATTGACATCATTGAATTTTTTTTATGATTTCGAGAAGCAGATCAACAAATGAACATAGAGCATACTTAACATATCATCGCTGCATTCATAAAATAGCTTGTGTCGTTTCGTACATTCTGAGATGATGGAGAAAAACTGATTTAAAAAATAATTGCAGACTAGATTTGAAATTTTTTTTTTTAATTATTAGGCAAGCTTTCATGCTAAATAAATATATTCTTTTTAGCAAATCTAGTCTTTGCAATTATCTTTTAAAGCAGTTTTTCTCGATCATCTCAGGAAATGGCACATAAGCTATATTATATATGCAGCGACGATATTATTGTCGTATATTATTTATCCATATTATTAATTTTTCAACATATAGGCAGGGCTCGACTTACATTTTCCACCCAGGGCAGAAAGTATGAATAGCGCCCCCACCCCCCACCCCCGCCCCACTTAGATAAAAAAAAATAAGTCCTGACCTTTTCTGTCGCCAAGTCAAAAAGGTTCAAATTGGAAAATTTCGTCGATTTCTACTGTGATTTGCCAATATTGTCTTTACAAACATTTCAGATTACATAATATCGAATGACCAAAACAGAGTTTTGTGACTGCAAATACTGTAGAAATATAACAACACCTCCAGTTCCTGACATTTCCCATACATTGAGATGGCAGCATAGTAGCTTATAATGGCTCGCGTTGGCGGAATTGGGTTTTTCCATACATTTTAATAGATTTTCAGTGAAATATATTTTTAAGATATTATAGAAATCGAACATTAAAAAAATAAGTATTACCTACATTTGATTTTACTCCTTTTTTGCTCATAAATGAAAAACATTAAAGAGGCAATTAGGTTTGCACTAACGGTTACAAGCCTCGTATGTAAAAAGCAATTCGTACAACTCGGGCTGCTAGAGGGGGCAGTCAGTATGTTGCCATTAAATGTTAGGAGCTGGAGATATTGTCATTTTAGAGAATTTGGTACTTATCTGTAAGCCTCAATTTGAGGCTATGAAGATAAAATCAGATTAGTATGTTTTTAAAACATATGTAGGTAGGTGCGTTTTAACGTTTTATCTCTGCATGATAAAAGATAAAATTTAAAAGCATTAAAAAACAAGTTTTTTTTAACCTTTCCTTGCCGGTGTTGTCAACTGATTTGACATGTCTCTAATTATTTTAATATTTCTCTAAATATACTATAAACACAGCGTTCACATTCTAGGTGTTCCTCACCAATACATTTTATGTATTGAATAAATTAATTCAAATATATAAGTAGGTGTATTCATCAAATGCAACAGGAAAAAAACTTCACTTCTCACAGGACAGTGAATCTCCTTATGAAGGGTTTTCTCAGTCAAAGACGTAACCCTTCAATTAAAATGGGAAACTCCACAATATCTCCACAGTGGAAGATACTCTCAGTATCGCCCTGGTTAAAGACCACCATTCAGAATTGAAGCGTTGCTTGAAACGGCTTTTAGCCGTGTTTGGTGACCAGATCTGAATAGCCAGGTATTTCCCCAACTTCCTCTTTCCCTTCTCCTTCCCCTCCCCAATACCTTCAGCCTCACAACATTCCCCAATTGGGGATGCCATAGTCTCACTGGCTCCAGATGGTTGGGAGCAGTTGGGACTCTTGTGCGGTATTCATATAAAAAAAAAATTAAAATCTTTGGGACACTTGGGATTTATTTTAGATAGGTCGTCATCTTTCTTAGCCCACATCAATAGGGCTTCCATTAGAGTCCAGGCCCTTTTTCTTATGTTGAAAAGACTATCAACGGCCGAGTGGGGTCTCCGCTCGCCTGTATTTTGTCTAATCTATCGGGCAGTGTACACGACGCAAATCTCTTACGCTGCTTCAGTGTGGGAGCACCACTTTGACAATGCCCTTATACTGTCGGCTTTGAAAAGGGGCCATTGCACTCCTCTACTGGCACTCTCAGGTGCTTACAAGACTGTAGCATCAGACGCATTACTAGTTCTGGCCAGAATACTGCGGATTGACTTAGAAATTAGGGAGAATTTGGCAAAGAAGGATATTACAAGAAGTAGGGAGGCTGTCCATTTGGGTGTCCACGTGACCCCGGGCGATGAGGTCTCCCTTCCAAAGCTTATTAAGGAGATGCGTTACAGAACTCTGGATGATTGGCAGTCACGTTGGGATAGGGCGATGACGGGGAGATGGACCTACTCTTTCTTCCCTTCAGTTAGAAGCAGAATGGAAGGGGCATTTCTACATCTGGACCACCATGCCACCCAAACACTATCAGGGCACGGTGAATTTAGGGGGAGACTTCATAGTCTCTCCCTCTCCCCTCACCCAAACTGTGCATGTGATAACACCAACCAGACCCCTATGAAGATTATGGTGGATGCGAGAGAGGAAATGTTGGATGGTTTAACCGGAATAACCAGGCCAACTTGGAATGCTGATCTGGTCTGCAACAAGTAGAACTTTGAGTGCCTGAGTAGGTTTACGAGTAGATGGGTGAAAAGATGGCCTGCACTTAGAGTCGTGGAACAGTTTTTTAAAATCATTTCTTCATTTCGGGTGCTAGAGGTTGCTTTGACGGCCTCCATGGTCGAGGGGTAAGGCTCTCGACTACGAATCCGAAGGTCGCGGGTTCAAATCCCGGCGTGCGCAAGTAATTTTTATTTAATTAATTTGTGTTGTTTCACAATTAATTCATTTAAAAATAATATAGAGTATATTTGCGCACGTTCCAGAGTGGAAGATTCTCTCAGTATCGCCCTGGTGAAAGACCACCATTCAGAATTGAAACGTTGCTTGAAATGGCTTTTAGCCGTGTTTGGTGACCAGATCTGAATAGCCAGGTATTCCTAACCTTCCTCTTCCCCTTCTCCTTCCCCTCCCCAATACCTTCAGCCTCACAACACTCCCCAATTGGGAATGCTATAGTCTCACTGGTTCCAGACGGTTGGGAGCAGTTGGGACTCTTGTGAGGTATTCATATAAAAAAAAAAAAAAAAAAAGAGGTACTGTCCTCTTGAACCCCCGGTATTTCTCTTAAACTATTCAATACTGTAGATGAATGATTTTACATTTTATCTTTCTGTTGGTTAACTTCTACCTTTTACCTTATGTACCGGTTTAATCCTGTATTTTCTTAATTGTACACTTTATGCTTTTCCCATATAGCCTCTTAACCAAGTAACTTTAATTTTACTTTATTACGGACTGTTATAAATATATATTAATTTCTGTTTATTTTTCTTGAATTACTTCTGCTTTTGGAGAATGTCTTTTCTTTTATTTTTATTTCAGATTCTTGCTATCTTGTTTTATATTTTACTTTGTTCAACTTAACTTCACACTTTGAACTAATGTTTTTACTGTGTTTCTACTCTTTTCTTTCTCTATCATGAGTTTTTTTTTTCTAGGTATGTAATTTTTTTCTTGTTTATTTCAATTTTTCTTTTATGTTGTGTAGTCTAACTGAACTCAAAAACCTTTTTATCATGTACTGTACACCTCCCCCTTGAGGGTGTGGAAAATGAACCCCCGTCCCTGCAACCTGAGGCAGTCACCTACTTCTGACTGGCCCTAGCCCGATCCCCTGTGCACTTTCCGATGGAGCACACTTGGTGGTGACAGCCTTCCCGTCTACCCAATTCAATGGCATGCTCCCAGTCGTCCAGACACCTACATATCCCCAGGGTCTTTTTTACCCCGTATCCCAATCACAGTTTTCTTAAGGGATGATCCTGATGACCTGGCGCAACATCTCCTGGGAAGGGTGGCGGGAATAAGAATCCACTTTACATTGTTTTAGAGGGACTGAAAACTGAAAACAATTCGATCTTCTTGATTCATTCACATTCATACATCGTCTCACAAATTCTCTTCTCTTATTCTGACAATTAATAATGTCATCTCTTCCCTGACTTCCATTCACATTTGCATCATATATTCTCCTCACACTCCTTTCTTCGTTCATTTGTTCTACATACCCAAACCATCTAAGTGTCCCTTTCTTAATCTTACTCATTACACTTACATCAGCCTTGCATTCTTTGCGAATCTTAACATTTTTCACATGATCATACATAGTTTTACCATTCATTCGCCTCAGAGACCTCATTTCTCCAGCATTCAGCCAGTTCCATACCTCACTGCCATACATCAGGGTTGGTATCAGCACTCCATTGTGGACTGCTAGCTTCGCTTCTATAGATAAGTTTTTGTTAGCGCGAACCATGTTCAGTTCTCCGTTAATGGAGTTTCCTGCATTCACCCTTCTTTCAATATCCCTATCAGTTTTTCCATCTCTCGTAAACATAGTTCCCAAATATACAAACTCATCGACTTGTTCCAAGTATTCATCATTCACA
The DNA here is from genome assembly GCA_022606495.2 of Halesus radiatus. Taxonomy (NCBI): domain Eukaryota; kingdom Metazoa; phylum Arthropoda; class Insecta; order Trichoptera; family Limnephilidae; genus Halesus; species Halesus radiatus. Next base: position 83,935 of record JAHDVE020002039.1, read on the forward strand.
ACTATATTGCACACTGTTTTCGTACTTTCTTTTTCAAACACCATGACTTTAGACTTTCTAACATTCATCATTAAATCATTCTTCATACATACTTTGTAGAAATTCTTTCCTTTTTTAAATCGCTTTAATGTTGAACTCCCAGTGATTTAGACCACAAACCGCCACCGGAGACAATATAATATATTTTTATGTTGCATTATGCCAATATTTGTATGGCATCGATAAATTAACAAACGTCTAAAGTTAATGCTTCGATAGATGGAAAACATAAAGATGAATGCATTTTCGCACTGATTTGGAAATGCACTAAGTAATTCCTAGCACCTTTTAACATTTTATTTCTGTACCGGTTGCACATTCCATTTTTATCTATGGTTAGTCCGACACTGCTTATAGGGTCCTATAATTAGTATGGCGGGTAGAAAATTAGAAACAAAATTCATTGCAGCGTGTTTAAATAAAAACACGCTAGTATTTTCATTTTTTAAATGTTTTATTGGCTGTCGATAAATAAATTATTACAACAGGGGAAGCTTGCATAAATAACATTATAAAAAAACAGGCAAAACTGCAAAGAGAAAAGAATACGTCATGGATTGAAAATAAAACCATTGCACAAAAATACAAGCCAAATATAAAACGAATAATTATGAGAGCATTAATCTAATGAAAATATCATTAAGTTACCACTTTTCTTGCTATGACTATAGCAGCCTAATATATAGCCCATACTGACCTTATTGTCTTGTCATTGGCAATAGTCTATATAACACAATACATATGTAAGTTGCTCTTTAGAATTTAAAAAAAATGATTCTGTTTCTCTTGCTAAACAAAAGTTCTTTGCAAAAACTATTTAATAATTTTTCATAGTTTGCTATTGATTTAACAACTAATAAGACTTAGCTTTAATTTTGTCAAATATTATTGTGTACATGTATTCCCTTTGCAGAACTTGAGTATCAAAAGTGACAATATTATACATATTTATTAAGTATTTGTTACAGTGACATTTATGACAAGGAACATACTCATTAGTCAAGTAACGGAGATATATTCCTATATCGTGAATTGCAAGCAACTAGGAATTTTAATAGAAGGCCATGGAAATATCTAACGTACTTACTTTCCAGAAAAATTTTATTTCGATCTGGCAGATTTTAAATGACAAAAATCAGCAATAAAAGTGAGTACCTATATTTTTATTGAAACTTCCTATCTAGTTTAAACCGGAAAACTTAAATTATATTTACATGAAAGGAATTAAATTTAATACAAGATAAAGCATCCTTTCAGTGATATTAAGCAAGTGGAATGTTAATACAAAAATACAAATTCATAACAAAATTATGTAAAACTATGAGGCATTTTGGATTGGCGGAGCTAATATGGCAATGGTTGGTGAAAGGCACATTAATATTGATACATATTATCAATATAACAGAATCAGTGGCAATTCTATCGATGCTGAATAACAACATAAAGCAGTAACATTACACATATCAATTAACTGTACTTTACCCTATTTATTGTCCTATATTATACCACATTTCATACAATATTTAAAATTATATTAATAGAGAGTGATAAAGAGGCAAGCAAAACTTAAATATTATATAATTTAACAAGCATGCTACATGCTTCATTCTTTCTTATACGTAAAAACACGGATGCTCTTAAATTTGAGTATAAAAATGTTTTTTTTTTAACAATACAGAATCTCTAGAGAGAGAAAACAATCTTTACACGTGTCACCTAGTTGGTTATAAAATTTTTGCCAAATACAATATGCATGTAAAATTTTTACTTAACATTTTAATACTAATATTTTTATTAACGTGTAACATTCACTGAAATGCGTTAAGCTGCCAGTGCACGTTGGCCCTAACGTATACAAGACCACTTGGCGTATATTGGCCGTTGCAATGCGTTGGCCGACCAACCTAATAGTGTCAGTCTTTCATGCACACATTAAAGGATCTTGGCGCCAACAGTGTTCACACGTTGGCCTCGTGTTCAGTTCCGATGAAAAGTCAGCATCCACCATCTTTTTTTAGTCATTCTTTTTTGGTGGACATTAAGGTAATATGTAAAACGTTCTGTACAAATACGACTGCGATAGTTTCCACATCCATCTTGATCAAATAGCCAATTCAGAATTGATCTAGGATAGGCTAGGATCTAGGGATCATTGGCCCAACATTGCCCCAATGTGTACTGGCAGCTTTAAAGTGAAATAGGTAATACATAATATTTGAACCCTGTACTTTGAAATACATAAATATCTTCACACATGTTACAAACTAGAAAATTAGCCCTCTTAATAACCTCAGAGTGCCAATATACCAGAACACCTAGAGCTAAAAGCCTCACAACACCAATCTATTGGTGCAAATTTTGATGTATCATGTAAAAGACGGTGGCATAGGTAACATTTTGAAACAAAAAAGTCAAGAAAGAAACATTTCGTGAATATTATAACCATTTATGAAACAGAAAACTTTTTCAGTCAGATAAAATGGCTTAGGCCAAAAGAGTTGAGAGGCACAGATGTGAAATTGGATAAATGATCAAATTTTGAATGGAGTCATGGAATGTGTTGGCAGTAGAATTTTCACTCAAAACTCGATCATCTCATGAAAATGTATAAAAATTGACTTCATTGATTGATTGAAAATTGATTCTCCAAAGACATGACATTAATTAAACAAACATTTATGAGCATTCATAGAATATAATACAATACACAATGAATATTAAACATATTCTATGCAGTCTATGCCCATCATGTGTGATAAATATTGACATTTCCATATGACAAATAATATAATATAATAATAATCAAGGCACATTCAGCACGGTTAAGTTAGAAGAATAGAATGAAGATTATAAAAACATAGGACGAAAAATTACAAATTTAACAATAATTGACACTCTTGTCAAAGGCACTGTGTTTTATAATAATTAGTAAAGATTGATCATTATTTAAAAAGAGATTCTCAATGCATCCAAAATTCGGATTTGGTCATACTCATCAGTAGTGGCGTGCATTGCTCCTTAACCAAGGGTAGGCTGTAGCCTTTCAAGTGTTGATTATCATTACTCATCACGCCATAATGCAAGAACGATAGGGTGCTCAAGGCAAATTGAAACAATAAAATTAGAAATTTGACAAGCAAAAACAATTTCTTATGATAGAACGATTATGAAAGAAAAAATTTCAGGAATTGTATTTGTTTCGGGAAATTTTGAAAAAGAAAGGTAGGCACAGCTTCCCAGCTTTTACGGGCTGCACGCCACTGCTCATCAGTGTATTAAATGTGTAAAATTTAAGTCAGCATCTACCTATATTAGAGAATTTGAGAGTTAAGACATTTTTTTCCAAGTCTCTATAAATGTACATGTACATAATATTAAACAATGTGCGCTTGCCTAACACTATTTTGACATGGGTTAAATTCCTGTAATGAACACAATCATTGACTTGACAATAATATTTTCATCAAGCAAGTTTACATTTACAGCTTATTTATCTGATCTAGTTACTGACATAAGAAACCTGTAATGAGCAACTTGCAATCATATTTTAATTATTGCCATAGAAATACACGCAATTATATCATAATATATGTATTTACCTCTGCTTGCACTTGGAACAACACTATACATCATTTCAACAGAGGCAGATCCTAAATGGAAGTATTTCAACCTTATGTGCCAGCATAAAAAAGTCCGAGGTGTAGAGAATAATAATTTATGAATAATCAGCCGATCGAAAGCTAAAGTGAAGATAAAGGCCAAGGAAGAATTCGGCATAGCGTTATTTTGCATTTAGGTAACGAGCCTAAAGCATATACATATGTATTATAATAATGCGGACAAAAGTAGGATTTATTCAAATTGAATGAAGTCATGTAAAATGATTTATCTATTTATTATATGCAGGAATGTATTTAAATGCACAGCATAACCCATGAAACCATTGCACTAATTACATGATTTCTTTGTAGATCATTCCCATTGAGTTACTAGCCTTTCTTTAATCTTATTCTTCAACAATCTTAAAAGCAATCCCTACTGATATACCTCCAAGAAGTTTTAATCATTAAATAAAAAGGATTCCGCTAAATAAAATTACAATCTACCGAGTACACAGTAACTAAGTATTTAATTAGATGTTCACAGTAGGTACTTAAACTATGCTTAAACAGAATTCACAGCATTAACTTCAAATTTGGATTTGGAGCGTGTTTCTATGAACAGGCTGTTTCTTTTTGAAAAGTCTTTACGAGGCATCTTTCAAGGCGCTAAAGCACCGTGTCTTTATTTAGATTTCACAAAATGACATCTTTCAAAGTTGATAAAAATGAACACATTAATCATGGTCTGTAAGCACCAACTTGATCAATAGTCTTTTCCATCTTCCGGGATACACATGAACATTTTAGCACACATAAGATTAAAAGAGTTTGAAGTTTTTACAAGCCACATTGGCTTGTTTTTCCAATAAATAGTAACGAAATAAACTGGAACGCCGGCAATGATAAAGGCGAGACCGACTCCCACTTCATACGGAGACACGTAGCATGGGAAGGTGACCAAGAAGGTGCAGATGATGAAGAACACGATTGGAAGACAAAGGTTGACCTTGATTGGCCTCGGAAGGTTGGGTTTGGTTCGCCTCATCCACAGCAAGCCACTCACTGAGAGTAATGTGAAGAATGCCTCCACAAAGCTGACATAGTTTATCAAAACATAAACGTCTCGAATTACCAGGAGCACCAATGTCAAAATACACTGAAAAGAAAAGAGAGGTCTGGTTAAATATTGGATCTTAAAATGCTGCCATTGCATAAATAATAATAAAACAAATTATCTAATAATAAAAAATAATAATATGTCAAGTAATTAATGCACGTATATCTGACGTTTTTGATATGTCACAACCGTGGAAATGGACAAGAAAGGGAGAAGAGACCCAAAGCTCAAACGTTTTCTCTTTTCAGTTCCAGCTACCACTAGGCACAGTATTCTTGCCAAGGTAGAATTGGGTGCAATTAGAGCATATCTTGATACTTGCTAGCTCATTTTAAAGTAAACATTCTAAAACGAATGGACTGATCCCACAATGTTATTACGTGGATTTCAGTTATTTATTTGCTAACCTAAACCATTATTAAAATTCGGCCTTCATTGGTACATAGGATGGTTCTACGGTTCACATGTACAAATAACCTCTATCTTTAAATGTAATTATTAATGTCAGCATTGCGCACTTTATTGCCATAACCACATGAGGGGTTTTTTTTTAATATTTGTCTTTATGTGTTAAGATTGTATTCATCAATTGTATTTAATAATATAAATAAAAAGCTCACCATAAATATGAGTGAAGGAACCGGAGTAAACCTCTTGATATCGATCAATGCTATTGCTTGAAGTAAATGTCCGTTCCTTGCTCCAACAAAAAACAACCGGGATGATGCAAAGATAGCACCATTGAGGGATCCAAACGTAGAGCAAGCAACGAAGAATGGCATGCACCATGACATCCCGCCGAGCATCTTGTCGGCAAATGTCACGGCCACGGCGTTGGAAGACAATATTTCATCTCGTGACAATACGGAGAAGTAGGCCACATTCGTAATCACATAGATAATCGTTACAAGAGGCATGGATATGAGGATAGCCTTGGGTAAATTTCTGAAAGGAAAAAAAAGAACAATAAGTATTGGTGTTATCGTATTGGGCTGTTTTGATTACTGAAAAGAAACTTTGCCATGTTTATGAAGCTTGGTTAGATTAATATGAAATCATAATGACATAAGGATTACTAAGTAAAGCTTTTTTTCAACTATGATATATAATATGTAGATATATGACAATAGTTTTGCTGACACACTTTTACTTTGTAACTGTTGGTCATTTATTGCAATACAGTAAACATCAGTGTGTTGCATAAAAGAAAAATCTTGCAAAATTTTTTTTTGCAAATTTTACACACTTAATACTGAAATATTTTGGTCCATACAAATAAACGAATAATAATGAAAGATAAATTTATAAAACCTTACCACTCCTTTGTCGGGTGCCAGCCGACATCACTATTTGTACACGCTACAACTCAGTTGTCGGCTGGCAGCCGACAAGATAAGAAGTGTGCGCGCGGTGTATTTTCGCACGCAAAACTTGACACGTGACGTTGTTTCTTGTGATTATTCGATAAAAAACATTTTAATTCACGTTTTAATAAGATTTTGACTGTTTTCTGTTTTTGTTTTACTATAAAATAACCTTTTTGTAACTGCCTATCAATAAATTAATATTTTGTTTGGAAGTTATATTTACTATGTACTTTTGCTATTTTTGATATATTAAATTCGCTACTGGTTTCGACACAACCGTCCCATTCACTAGAGTTCTTAAAACTGAAACTGTTCTAAACCGGTAGCGAATTTAATATATCAAAAATAGGAAAAGTACATAGTAAATAAAACTTCCAAACAAAATGTCTAGAAATTGCTATATAGTGAATGCCGAAAAAATACAAGAAATAATAAATTAATATTTTGAAATTACTTAAATTAGAGTTGGCTGACAACAAATATTAAAAAATAATGGAGTGGTAAAGGTTAAAGATCCATTAGAACAAACATATGGTCGTTGGATATCTCTAATAAATATCTATATGTATTTAGAAAACACTGGGACATTACGGTCCAGCAAAGATTGAATCGGCAGGCGTTGGATCCGAGTAATTTTATGTGAATATTAGTCTTCACTAGTAATTTTGTTTAAAATTGAAAGTTGTTAGACAAGTATGCCAGTTTTAAATCAAATTTCTGATTATGTATGTATATAATTTATGAAAAACTAGTACCGACCAATGAATTGACATTTAATACAGGTTTTGCATTTCCTAATACATAAATGCATTCGGCAAAGTTGACCTGATTCAAACATGTTTTAATTGTTAACCTTTACTGTAGGTTCCCCTATAATGCAGATACTTTTTTAAATGAAATTCATTAATATATTCTAGTTCCGTTAGCTGGAAGGACATATTTGCATATTCGATTGGCAGCAAATTTCAGTGTAGTTACCAATTATGCCCCCCCCCTATTTTTTTTTTAAATTATAATTCTTATCACTTGAACAAATGGATTTATCAAAGCAACACGTCTATCATTTTAATAATATTCCGCCATCAAGACATGGACTTTTTTTTAAGAAATTCTTTGTAATAATCAAGTGCTAGAAAATCAAAACAATACAATTTCTAAAAACATAGCTTTAAAAATGGCAGGTTCGGCATCGCTGCCCACTGTCACAATGAACAATAGAAAGAAACTTTTATTTACTAACAAATACAAAAACACTAAAAAATATAGCAAATAATATTTATATCAACGTAAAGGCAAACAACGGTAAAGGATTTATAAATAAATGTTTAAATGATAAAGCAGCGAAAATTCTTTGATATATCGAGTAATTCAAAGCAAAGAATGACATTTTTCCAACTCTCATGTTCACATATGGGTATAATAAACTATGTGAGAAAAATAACATGTATCACATTACATTTTTGATCGATGCAAGTGAAAGACAGAGAAAACTATGTAAAAGAACATAATTTTTGTCATAATAACATGGCGTACAACGCGATATCAGACCAGCTAGTTTGTTGATTGCAAATTCATTCCATTATATGTATAATGAGCTCTAAAGCAGCTTTCTCCAGAGTCCATTATCGTATAATAAAAAAATGATAAAATCGTCTGACAGATGTCGCTAGCATCTGTATAGTATAAGAGATGGGTAATATAAAATGAGCGTCACTGTCATTGCGATAAACTGTGGTTCCAATTGTAAGAAAATTAAGAGAAACAGGTAGTTTTTGGAACCAGTTCCCAATAGTGGACACTTCTTTATGATCTTTAGCTTTGTTTCGCATGGTTAAAAAACAACCCCCAAAAATATTTCTTCAGACCAATTAAATTCAGTTACTGCAAAGTCACCGGGACAGGAGTATTTCAATATCTAACTGTGTAAATTTAAACTCAGGAAGAAAAGGTCAGCATCCTGATTGGTTATTGGCTATGCATCGCGGCATATAGGGCCGCACAAGAAAATGATTTATGGAAAAACAGGCTCTATGCCTGAATAACTATTACACAAATCGTGAAAAATTTCCATGACAAAAAATTTTTTCCATGCTTTTTTCGACAACCATTGAATGCACACTCGGCGCTCCTAGAGACGAGTCACGAGTTGAAATGTTGCCAGCGCAATAGAAGACATAATTTTCCCATGTTATGGCCAATTTTTGAAGGATTTAGGGAATATTTTAAGTAAATTTAAATACATTATTTATTTTCAAAGGCACCCTTCAGAGATTGCGCCTATGTTTTTAGCACAGTATGAACGTATCGCAGATGCGGTAATGCTCTCCTGGGATACAGTTCTGTTCAAAAAAGTTCACTCTCCAAGAGGTTAATAAGTTTAGATATCTAAAATTATTTATTATGTGAGAATATTTCACTTACTTGTATGGATCTTTAAGTTCTTCCGTTACGAAATTAAGATAGTTCCATCCAGAGTAAGAGAACAACCCTGAGTAAAAAGCCAGAGCAAGAAATCCCGGAGAGGTTTGAGAGCCGGCCATCGGTGCCTCTAAAGTCTCCACATTTCCACACGCCAAGTAATATATTCCAGCAAACACAATGATGAGAAGCGCAAAGATCTTGGTGGCTGTGAAAACGTCCTGCACTCTGGTCACCAGCTTCACATTGTAGCAGTTTATTACTGTCAGCAGACCTGGAAGATAGAAATAACCCATTATTGTTATGCGAATATGCATTATTTTACAGAGGTCTATATTTCCCTTTACTACTCTCTCCCTACAATAAAATAAATATATGTATATACATACTTATGATAATAAACTGTTCTATGTGCCACCATTTTTTTTTGTTTACCAAGTATGTTATTTACTGTTTTGTTTTTACATTATTCTGTAAATAGATCTGTTTTTTTTCCATAAAAATGCAAAACAAAATGTTTATGAACAGTTAGTGGGCTACATACTAACATTATGAACGCGATACATGAGAGGTACTACTACTGAGACACATGCTGGGCGCCACCAGAAGATATCAGAAAGGAAATAAATGACAATGAAACTAACAAAAGTGACCTAATTCATTTTCTTATATGTTTAAATAATTATTGCTGAATGATTAAAAAATAATTTAGGTCATTTAAGATAGGATTTTTGTAACACGTTGCTTACCATTAAGACAATTATTAAATAGTGAAAAATATGAATTATCGAGTCATAAAAAATAAAACATACATTATGATAAAAAGGTTATTATCCAAGCTAGAATGTAAGTGCCGCTATCATCCACTAACTGGGTAGATAGGCTTTACTGTTTGCCTGCAATAAATAAAGGTGGAGACCTCTAGAGGACAAACTATTTGCGGATAACATAAAGCTATTCCTAAGAATTATAACCCTAGAAAATTGTTTACAACTTTAGAGTGATATAAATTCTATCGACGAATGGAGTCGCTCTAATAAATTAGGATTTAATTCTAAAAATTGCTCAATTATGTGTTGTACTAAAGAAAACACTACAGCATATTTTAACTACAAGATGTCAATACTTCTCTTAAACATATTAGTACTACAAAGGAATTACATTTGATTCACACTTTACATTTCATGTTCACACAGAGACGTTATGCAGCAGGGCCTTGAGAATGCTGGGATTTGTTCTAAACAATTCCAGATAATTTTCTAACTCTGCTGTGGTTCCCTTACTTTACTATAGCTTTGTTTGGCATATTTTAGAAAGTGGCTCTGTAATATGGGGACCAGAGGATGTCACCCACTCTTTAACGATGGAGAAAGTACAAAAGAGGTTTCTAAGATATTTATATTTTAGAGACTTCGGGTGCTATCCCCGGTTGTATCCATCAGCCTTCTTATCAGGAATGCTGGAAATTAGTAGCCTCGCCAACAGATGGAAAATACCTTTGCTTGTAATGGCTTATAACCTCTTAAACGGTCATATCAGCAATCCAGAAATTTTAGATAAATTGCCCATTATATCCCCGACAATTCTACAAGAGCATGCATGCACAGATCTTTCCTTGTTCCGAGATGCAGAACTAATCTACCAATAGTAATGCCCCTCGGAAGAATGACCATGCTCTTAAATGAGCTAACGCCCGATGTCGACATTTTCCATGTTAAAATTGTTAAATTCAAAATGCTGATGAGTATGTAACGAACATTGTTAAGAAAGTAATAATGCAATGTACTTTTGTCTTTGGAGTAATTTCTGTAAATGTACATATAAAAAAATATAAAAAAACAAAAACGAAAGAGTGTTAATAATAATTAGTATGTAATTACAAATTCCAGGTGCCACGATAGCACAGTGCTTAGAGCAGAGGCTCGGTCAGCTGAAGAACCCGGTGTTCAAATCCTGTTTGCGTTAAAAACATTTTTTATTGTGTTTCTCTAATAAATAATATTGTTGTAACATTTAAATAACATATACGGTTGACCTAAAAATGCCAGAGAGAAAAGCTGTGCATATTTACAATGTCATAGCTCATTATTTGAGAGTTATTAATGCAAACTTTATTTATTAAGTTATTAAAAAAACACCTGTTTATATTATATTGACTAAGTATATTTAGTTGGAGTATTTCAACAGATGCAGTTTTTTGATAGTGATGGATATTCTTTTTACCTGGAGGGCCAAATTAACTCATTCATTTGTTTGCAGGCCACATTGGGGTACGGTACATACAGCTTGACATGCTTAACTTTCCAGTCGCTGGTGTTTATAACCTACTAAAATGTTAACTTTTTAATACATTTAGGCACAATCAAGTTCTGCAGGTGAAATATTTCTATCTCAAAGGCTAAACCCATAAATGCTGTCATATTTATTATTCTGAAATATTAACAAAAGAAACAAAAAGCTATATTTTTAGGCGGATGGTTTGAAATAGACAGACAAAAGTTTGTCGCAATACCTTTTGTATTTTGTAAACCAAAACGGAAAAGGTTAAATATTTGATTATAGCAAATCCGAAACTCCGAATGATTGCTAATTAAATAAAAGATGTATCAAAATTTTGAAACCCACACTTTGGAAATCCGTTAAAAACATTAACATAGCGCTAAAAAAAAGCGCCACAGGCGAAAGCTTTGCTAGATTTAAGGTAAAAAATCTTTTCAATTTTTATAAAATAAAATCCTTTAAAATGCATCAAACATAGACCCCAACAAAACAATTGCTAATTTTTTTTTGCATTTATGGTTGAACAACAAAATTCCATTGCTGAACATACAAAAAGCTTGTTATTTTAAACAGCTGATTCAAAACTTCGTAGACAGACTAAAGTTTTTTCTCTAAACGCTTTTGCAAAACAGAAGAGAAACCGTTGAATATTTTTTACCTTAAACTTTTTGATATTTTATTCAGTCAAGTGGGCCGTATGAAAAGGCTCACGGGCAGCACGACATAGTTATGGGCCGCAGGTTGTACATCACTGTTCCATAGGTTGATTCCCCTTTGTTGACTAACAGCTTATAATCTCTGCCCTATATTCAAATATCACAAAAGGCAGGTAACCCATAAATTTCGTCAGCATGTGAGTGCAATCGACGTGTTTTTATTGTTTACAAAAAACATATGTTGTAATACTAACAAGCTATGATAATACCACGTGTATATGTAACATACACTGTGAACCAAATATGAAGGAGTTTCTATGTATTCACTTTATATATGGGTGACCTCGTCCCATCACACATGTTTAAATATCAGTTTGTTTAATATGGACCATGCAATAAATGGCTCGATAAAGAATCAAATAATTATGTATTCATCGGCACTTTTAAAAAAGGTACGATTTGATAAAAAAATTATGGACTAAGTTAACATAACATATGCAAACAATATTATTTCATCATTCATATCAACAAAGCAAATGTTTTTCAAGCGTTTTCTTGCCTTATCAAATCAATTCTACTAAAAATATAGTGCAGTTTCCACATCACAAGTGAAAGGGAGAGTATGAAAATAAGAAAGAAACTAAATTGTATCATCTATGTATTTGATATTAAAAAGTTTAAAATTATTTTAACCCTGCTTCGGTAATATCGAGACTTATTGTACTCCCTTGTTTAATCTGTCTGATCTGTCTGATGTGTCTGAGGATGCCTGTAGCAGAGTGAGACCGGTAGAATATAGACAAATGGAAAAGACGTCTTATAGTGGTGTTAGTCATTATCATTACAATTTATTGACAATTTGACTCCACCATGAAATAAACATTGTAAAAAATATGTAATCTGTTTTCATTATTTCATACTCACATTCAATATGTATTTAAATAAAGGAGGCCGCTGTGAATCTATACTAAGAAATGAAATTCATTTTATTTACACTTTATATACATTTTACTACGTAGATACTTAATACCATAAAGGAAGGCTTTTTGTCAAGTGACAATTTCTTCCATTTAACCGAAAATATTAAAAAAATTATCATAATCATCAACATTTACATGTAATAACGGCAGCTAGCAGTCTGACAGCTTCATAGGGCGGGTCACAAGCTGGCCAAGCGGGCTGCAGGATGTACTGCGCAAAAGTGATGGCCGTGATAGCGTTGGCAGTCGGCACCAACACGAAGAGGGCCACCCATAGGTAGAGGAAGGCCGGCAAGGGGCCAAAGGCTTCCCCGATGTAGGCGTAGTCACCCCCTGACTTCGGTATCATAGTCCCTGGAAACAATATTTAATAATAGATCAATATTTTTTAAAACAACCAAGAAATTTTTATTAAATTGTTTTTGGTTTAAGTATTTTTTTATCAGTTTATACAGTATGTATGCGTTAGTGTAATGTATTTTTTAAGTATCGTGAAGGAATTGAGCTTCAAACCCGCAATAGCAATCATTTATTCCATTTCATATTCTGTATGTAAGCTCGCCAACAAAGAATTTACCTCAATATTTAAAAGCATTACGTGCTAAAGGTATTTTTTTCTAAAATATTTAAATTAATGCCATCTGATATTGCGATTCTTCATAATGATTTTAAGTTTAACCTTAAGGGGATCCAATTCGTAAAATTTGAATGAAAACACGCATTCCTTACGTAGATGGCGATAAGGTTGACATTCTCGCTTAACACCAGCCCCGTGTTTTGATTTATATCGTATTGTAAAAATTTTGAGTACAGTGCCAGAGAACATTTCTCCCTCTAACTGTGTCAACTGTGGTTAGAGGTGCATAAATGTGGAGATAATCTTCTCTACCCGGTGAGCGGGGAGCTGCCTATTGCTACGGTAGGGCTTTTATTTATTTTTATTTAAAAAAATTGTTAACTGTGTTTTATGTGCTAGCGGCACTTGCTGATGGCAATCTTATATTTAAGCCCGCTCACTAAGGTGATGGAGGGTCTAAGATGGAATTTGGGCAGAGACGGAGATCCAAAAAGAACATCACCAAAATGCATGTTTTATTTAATTTTGTGAAGTTCAGGCACAAATTTCCGATCACATTTTAAATAAATTAATTTGCCACAGTATACAATTAAACCATAATCCAAAAGGGGTTCGTAAGTAGGAGATTTTACACTTTTTCTAGGCTTATAAAAAGACTTAAAGTTAAAATTAATTAAAGCTAAGGTCAAGATGTGTTCTATTCGCAGTATTTAATTAAAGCATCTATAATATTTCTAAGCGATCAAATTTTAAAACCAAATACACACAACAGTCTGACGGCCTCCATGGTCGAGGGGTAAGGTTCTCGACTACGGATCAGAGGGTCGCGGATTCAAATCCCGGAGTGCGCAAGTAAATTTTATTTAATTAATTTGTGCTGTTTCACAATTAATTAATTTAAAAATAATTTATAGTATAATTGAGCACGTTCCAGAGTGGAAGATACTCTCAGTATCGCCAGATCTGAATAGCCAGGTATTTCCCACCTCCCTCTTCCCTTCTCCTTCCCCTCCCCAATACCTTCAGCCTCACAACATTCCCCAATTGGGGATGCCATAGTCTCACTGGCTCCAGACGGTTGGGAGCAGTTGGAACTCTTGTGCGGTATTAATATTTAAAAAAAACACAATGTTGCATTACTTTGTATTGGATCGTCTTAATAAATTAAGTAGACATCTATCTCAACTGAAACAAAAAACACGAAAAAGGAACAATAATATACTGCTTCGTCTCAATTCAATATTATTAATTACATTTTGTTTGATTTAATTAATTTATGTTGGTTCACTGGTTCAGGAGCCATTGACCCGATAAAGTCAAGAGGTGCGATTTACAACTATCTGAATGAAACTTTTTAACTTCTAGACCACAGATCGACCAATGAAACAGATCATCTGTTCAAGAAAGAAATTCGATGTTTGAAAATGTTTCATCAATTTCACCAGAAGTAAGGAAAAGCTGAGTTTACTTCGGACACACGGATATGCCCACAACACACTTCTATCGGTTATCCCTTCAGTGTCAGGAGATGTTACAATATTTTGAGGTACCTAGCAAATACCTGAATCATGTAAAACAAATCGAAAAATTTTATGCTTGAATGTCGTAAGCCAGTGATGCACAACCAGCGGCCCACTTGGCAAAAAATAAATGAACAGCATTAATTTATTGGTTTAACCTTGGGTCTACAAAATGTTTACTTGTACGCGCTGAAATTGGTATTTTGAATGGGTCCCGTTTTGTAGGGGTGCACCACGTGGTTTTGAAAACATACCTGGTTAATTTTTTGGTTTATATGTACCTACTGGCTCTGGCCAGAGGGGACGTCTGTACAGTATTCACATTAACCATTTAAAAATCTAGACTGACGACCCCACCAACTGCAAAATTAACCATGTCAAGTAGTTGGTACCATACTCTCAGCGGACCGCGAACATATTGAAAATAGGCCCTCCGACTAAAAGGTTGTGCATCACTGTTGTAAGTACATTTTTATATCATGTGTTGAGTTAGCAAAGAATAATTATATAAAATAGATCGAAAATTAGACAGTTTTACGCTAGACGACGTATTTATGCCGCGTTAAGTATCATTATATCGGCAAACTTGTAAAAGAAATAATATCCGCATAGATTAGCGGCAGCTATCGCAATTTCCTCTTTTCACGACGGAACCCTAAAATTATGTACTTGAAGCCGTTATTAATATAATTCCGTACTTTATCATTTTTATTCTTTAATTGATGGCGCCAAAAAACAATTAGTAGGCAATTCACCTAGGCAGCCTGTCTGGGACCAACGGTCTAGTACAGGGGTTCCCAATCAGTGGAGAACCGTAACCCCCCACTTTTAGAATGACAAATATTTGCGACCAACCTACGTTATGGACAGTGGGTTATTTTGAACTAAACTTCGTTGATCACTGTTTGTTTTGTAGAATATTATTGTTTTTTTTTATGCTTACATTCTCGCGAGGCAGGCGAATAGATTTGGCATTCCCCCAGCAATTATTTCCGTTAAGTACCTACTTACATTCCGATTGCATTTTTTACGATCAGAATCTGTCACAGGAGGTTAAATGTGTTTCGAAACATTTTCGTTGATTTTTTTCACGTGTAATTTAACCATTTCTTATCTTGGGATGCATGTTCACTTGGCAATTCAAAGTGGTGTATTCGAATATGTCGAGTTCTTTGAATGATCAAGGTGCCATGTTGTTGTAGAGTGCTTTCATAATCCAGTTCTTTCCATACTATTTTCTAGTGCTGGGCGAAGCGGCTCAGTTTAG
>JAHDVE020002040.1:0-86247 GCA_022606495.2 Halesus radiatus
GTGTTGTGCATTTTTAATTCAAACGATCAACAATTGTGACCTTGTGGAGTGGATTTTCTTGCTGCAGATGAGATCACTGATGCAGATTAGTGGTGCTTTTTCTCGTTCTTCCAATTGTTTCAGAGAATCTTCATTGCAGTTTCGTTTTTGAATCGTAATTATTCTCGAGGAATGAAGTCCGCGAATCGATTTTTTCTATCACCTTCGTCAGGGAATCTTGTTATGACCAGGATCCAACATTCGATAATTCTCGATTTAGATACTCCATTACATAAATAAATAAGAAAACATGTTCACTGAAACATGTATTGGTACTATTCGCTATCTGCCTAATTGACTTCTAAAATTTTGTTTTTATTTTTTTTAATCGCTTTACCTAATGCAATGCGTTGGATGCACTACCCTCCCCAGATTCCGAAATAAAAAAGTTAGATTTTTAAAAAGTATTTTTTAAATTTTTTTTTTATTTTTTATTTTTTATTTTTTTTTAATTGTGAAAAACCGTTAACATATATATCCAATTACATTTCCCAATGTGTAATTAATAGCGTATTACATTAAATAAATAGGTACATTAATAATGACAGGTGCTAAAGAATACTTTTATTTCGCTCTTGAAATGATTGTGATTCCATTGAAAAATATCAATTTCAGAAGAAAGGTTTAATAGTGAGGTTTAATTATGTACACAGTGTCCAGATACTAGTGATATAGGCGACAAACTGGTAAATCTATTTCACGTAGAGAAACAAAAAAATCACAGGATTTCGTTTTTTTTTCCCCTTTTTGAGCTACTACTACCATGGGGTTTATAAAAATTGAAGCTGGATCTACGTTTCGACGCATTTTAAACGATAGTAAAATTAAAATGATGTTTTTTTTTAATTTCAACTTAAAAATTAAACTAGCCGACTTACTGCAGTTATTCGAACCAACTTAAATATGGAGAGACAAAGAAGAGCGATATCCGTTAGAGAAGGTATGGTGTCGAGGCATTTTCACCTTTGCAGTGCAAACATCAAAAGAATACTGTTCAACATATTCTGCACATCTATGAATACGTCAGAATTGTGAGTGCATTACTTTGCATCCCAATGGCCAAAGACAAAAATCACCTACAATAATGTATATCTCCAACTATTCTATCTGCCAAAATACTACAGCGCTCCGGAAATGTTTCTGGAAGGACGAGTGCACTCTTTCAGGGCACTTCTCCGCCCCCGCATAATAATCCTATGGTGCAGGGTACGCCAATCCAAGAATACCATCATTACTGCCATGGCTGCACGGATGGAGTCTCCCTTGATGGCCCTTTGTAGATGAGAGACCGTCAAATATCCACCATAAACTAGTTCATTTTTTTCCCTCGCAGTGAATGAACTTATTTTTCATGTTTTACTAAATAATCTTTTTCTATATATTTTTTTTTCTTCGTCTTATTTTAGGTACCTATTGTTATTTATTTCTTTGTATTATTGTCACTTATAAATATTATTATACCTTCTGAAATAAAGAACTATTATTATGATTATATACATTTATTTGCTTATGTTCGAAAGAAGACATCCTATGTTAAATGATTGCCCTGTCACGACGAAAGTTTTTGTTGTAGTTATTAAAACTAATAAGTGAAGAAACCTTTGTTCCGCGAAATCATGAAAATCGTAAAAGAAAATTCACGGCACGCCCCTAGCAGGTACACCGCGGAGGCCAATAATAATTGAACTAATGATAAATTACGATTTCATTTCTAAGAAAACTCAAATGAAAATCGCTTAACTTAGTTTATTCCAATTTATCTCCATAAATCTGTAATTCGAGAGTTTTTCGCCAAGTTTCTGATTCTCGGATTTCTGTAAAAAAAGAGACTCCATGATAATTCCTCGAATAAGCACTGGTGGGAGACGTTTCATCAGAATGATTAAGGCTATTAGAATTCTCGTAAAAATTTCAATGAGCTTGCTATTTTAATATTATCAATCCGTGGCTCTTCAATAAGTGGATTAATTTCGATCGATTCACCCTTCAAAAATGTTGGAAAAAATACACCCTTCCATTAATGGCAATACTTGCCTGTAATGCCGGTGAGGGGCGGATCTCGTAGGGGTTTTGAATGTACTATATGTCGTGACGTATCGAGTTATTTTCCATAGTAGTTCTTAGTATGTTGAACACATTATATTGGTTTTGGTAACTCATTTGTAATATTATGTATATTCGGACAGGATAATAATGTAAATAATAACATAAATGAAATTGTCTAAAGAAAAAGCTTTTAATAAATTTGAACTATGATCAGATTCTTTGGAACGTGCGTCGTAGAACATTTAAGTGTGTGAATAGAAGAAAAATAAAACAAGAACATCGGGGTCAATGTTCAAACTTGGAGTACGTAGCTCGAAATTTGAAAGCGTTGGAACTGAAGCCGAATGAAGGTGTTGTTACGTACGTTACGTTCCTGCTTTCTTGTGTAAATTTTACGTGTTTAGGCCTCCAGTGACCGCAGAGGTCATGTTATCAAGTTCTATATAACACATTGCTGTCATTAAAAAAATATTCCACATACAATTTGATTCAACTCCGTATCTCATTCCAATGTTGATACACTTTGTAACAATGAAACATGTAAACACACATACTTACTTTTTTGTTGTTGTATTTCTTGAGCATTAACGATGTAACAATTTCTAGGCATTTTTACTGAAAATTTTTATTCACTATGTGCTTTTGTTCATTGAAATTATTATTTCGCTACTTTTGTTTACTAATTTTAGATTTTTGTTGTTGTTTTTTTCTAAGGCGCACAATTTAAAATGTGTATTAATATTTAAATGTTTAAATTCGTTTTTTTTTTGTTTTGTTTAATGGCCTGCCTCTAATATTACATCCAAATTTAAAATATTTTTTTTTCATTGTAAAAAAAAATACATATTTACGTGTGCCCGGATTTGAACCTGCGACCTCTGGATTCGCAGTAAAGTATGATAACTGCTTAATTTTTTTTAACGGATAGCATGAATTTTTTTATTATAAATTTTATTCTTTGTCGGACCATTGTCCTATTACACGAAATGAAATAAACTATAACTACAGAAAAATAACAGCACATACATAATACATTAATAATGCAATGACAAAATAAACGTTTGAAAGAATATTCAAGTCAAAGCCTGAACGAGGTTTTGGGAGAGTCTATGATTTTAGATAGTCTAAATGATAATCTTTAATAAAAGGTTTAATTACGTAAAGTCTCAAAAAAATATTTAGAATGCTAACAAAAATTTTAAGGCCCTGGCTTGAGTGAACAAATCTCAACATTCTGGACAATGGAGATTGGTACCCATAATTAGTAAAGTGTTGATTGAGGAGAAGCAATCCACTGTTTTTGAATTTACGATTAGGAATATTGAACTGGAGTTGCAACAAAGAAGGTGAATGAATAAAAGCATCATAATTTCTTCAAAAGATTGGTATTCAATTTATTGCGTCATTATCAATAAATGGATTTTAAATTATTTGTAATCACCACTTTATTAATATATATATATATTCATATCCACATGTTTAGAAAGCGATTTTTTTTTCATCGGGAATATATACATAATACTATTAATAATACTGATGAAGAAAGCATCGCTTTTGAAACATGTTGATATTTATATATTAATAAAGTGGTGATTACAAAGTAATTTTTAATTCATTTACAATTAATTATGTTGAAAATGCAAAAGAGACCAAGATATTAATTTCATCTGGTGCATGAAAGACGAAAAGTCTAATGCAAATTGATGATACCGGCTTACTATCAAATCGGTCCAGATCACACTTCTAGGAATTATCTGGTCAGTGATATCATCATTGTTGAGGAGAAGATATTATTTCAGTTTATGTATAAACCACAGATTACAAATATTCCACATGAATGGCACAAAATAATATTACTTTTTGCTATCCAATAAAAATAATACTATTTTTGTATCCAAAAGCGACTGATATTCCGCAACCATTATGCTGGATCAATCAAAATAAACAAAACAATATTATTTCAATGAAATGCAGACCGCTTTGTCCTCCATAAAGAAATCTTCTTCGAAATATTGGACACGGTCCGGCGACGAATACTTCAAATCCATTTTACCGGCCGGGGGTTCGACGAAGAGAATAAATTAACTACATATTTTTTAATGATATTTTGTCTATGTTTTACTGATATTGTACCACTTAAAAAAATGTGTTTTTATAGCCATTTATGTTATATTTATGTGAAGGTATAATAATAACACGTATCGATGGGTTTTAATAATTTAACTAAATCAAATATTCATATTTCACTGACTATTTCTAGATTATTGCGCTGAACTACCGCAAAAAATATTGCCACGGCCGAGATTCGAACCTCTATGAAAGGCAACTATGCTGACCATCACACGACCAATTATTGTTAGAACGGCAAATGAAAAAAAATAATAATGTAGACTTTTGGTCCTTCGCCCTTTTATAACGGAGCCATAGTTTTAAAATATTTTCAAAGGGCGAAACAGCTGTCACTTTAATATAATACACATAAATGATATGATGATGCAAACTACACATAAATGATACCGATTAGACAGATTTAAAAAAAATAACTGTAATATTAAATTCTTGCATAAATTCCCTAGCCTTCGACTCCCACAAACGTGTATTTTAACTTTACGGTTTTTCTAAATTAACGGTCAATTATTTTTGTTAAATACACTAAAAAAACTTCCAGGTTTATTTTTATTTGTTGGTAGGATATTAATGCCAAAATATTCTTCAACATCATTTGTTTTATTGAGTTAATTATAATATATTATGTTTTGTAGGAAACCATGGTATTGATTTGCCGGACTCTGTATTACTTAATCGAAACATTTGATATTCCATAAATACTTCGGGTCGCCAAACTTCCCTGAGGAATTATTATTATTACTGGAAGTATGAGTGAAAATAACTTTGTCGTTCCTCAGCAAAAGTTTCCACTTCACTTTGGAAGGATATAAAAATACCCAAATAAAATCCATAGACCAACCTACATAGAATAGGAAAGAGAGGCAATTAGCGTGATCCTTGTGGCACGCCTAAGGTCAACAAGCGTTTATCAGCACAATACCCATATCGACAATTAATAGCTACTGCTCCGTTTATAAAAATTACATACGTAATAATTACAAATTTAATTTTAAAGAATATTCTTTAAAATGAAATTAGTATTAACAACCTTACAACCCAAGCTGCTTTAGCAATTGTTGAGTTTGGCAGCTAGATCTGGTCTGGAGCCTCCAAATATATGAGAAAAGTCTTTATTTTATGCAAAAATAGATATTGTTTTCAATCTTTGCATCGGAACGATTGCCGAATGTTGTATTTACTCTACCGATGATTAAATGAAATGTGCTCTGTAGATATTTATGCATGTAAGGTCTCTTGGTAATCAGTTCACATTCGGGAAGTACGCTAAACGCATGCTCAAAATTCGAAAATTGATAACGTTTTTTGCTGTAAGAGAACGTTTCAAGAGGAACGGCTACGCGCCTTGTTTCATACAAAACTTAATTTTTAATTTGAAACCAAAATACCAACCCCACTGAACGATCTTTTTTTTTAAAATTAATGGTATAGTAATAACACGGATTAGAAGTATTTTATTTATTTTTGTTTCAAATTATGAAATATAGGCCATTAAAGTAATCAAGTTTCTAGATTTTAGAGGCAACTTTGAAAATTATTTGCGGGTTTGTGGTAATTTTTTCTAAAATTCCATGTAAATATTGTTAAATAAAATAATAATAAAAAAAAAACAGAACATCTTTAAAAAAAAACGTTTTTTGGGTAGACATTTTAAATAATGTACGGTAAATTTGTGTCCTGGCGTACATTGGTTTTTTTAAATCTAAATTTAAGTCCATCATGATCCTTACTGAAATTTTTTTTTATTTTAGTTTTATTTTATATGTCGATATATTTTCATAGTAGACGAGTTACAACTTTTATTTTCAAATCATCATTTGCCCTCAAATAATTATTAAAATTGCCTTTAAAATCACAAAAAATCGATTTCTTTAATGGCCAAGATTAAAAAAAAAATTCTAATATGTACAAGATATGCTTTACCTTTTCAGGAAAATACACGTTTAGGCTAGTATTTTGTTACCCTTAACAATAATGATTATATTTCAAATACTTTTCAGAAATAAAATTTTATTCATCTGAACTAGTTGGTTAATTTTTTTTCATGAGTCGTGATTATTGCTGAGGATCGTTGCCCCATAATCATTTCTTTTATTAACCAGGTTCCTCTTTTCCTAATAGTCCTGTGATGCGTGAATGCCGACGTTCCGAAAGCCTGCGATACTTGATCAGTCCAATACAATGGTGATCTTCCTCTGCTTCTCCTGCCTACCACTTTATCAGTGAATATGAGCTTGTCCGAGTTTGGGTTTTCACATTGATGAATGACTGTGAAATAACCTTTATTCCGTAAATAATTTATATATCGCAGTGCAAATAATTAATCCGTACACATATTGTTAAAGGACTGTCTAGTAGATCAGTTACCGAATGATTCTACTTTACCTATCCGTCGATATTATAATTAGACATTATGAAATGACAATCTAGTCTCCTTCAACGGTAGTAACATTCCCAACATGCCTTCTATGATTGATATGTTGGTGTATCTATAACATAAGTGGCCAGCTCAAGCACGGGGGCTCCATAGAAGTCAAAGTCAAGTTAGCATCTCAGAATCTGGGCGTACTGTACGGGGCCCGCAGACAATTTATTGGCACACAACTTTGTCCCTGTCTCGCAGCCATTTCTGATCTTGATCTCCAATATACCAAAAAAACCCTTGACTTTGCAGAAATGGGTGATCCGTTTGATAGATTCTCCTATCTAAACAAACGGATTGCGATCTTTAGGGTATAGGCGTCAGGTGGAAATGCTTTCCTCGTTTTATCGGCATATCAACGAAATATGACATGAGGAACATGTGTCATTGATCTCTTCGCCCCCCGTGCATAGTCGAGAAATACGCCAAATGTGCGCCACATATCTGTGAGCGGTTGACAATGAGAACGAGTCGTTTCTACGAGTCGATCTTGAGTTTAACAGCCTGGCTGTGGAATAATTTGTGTTTCCTTCCTCTTTGGGTCTCTTCAAGATCCATGTTCACTCCTTTCTTTCGTGAAAAAGATTGAAACAGCATTTTCAAAGGTGACATAGGCCTTGAGGGAAATTATTCTCCTCAGGACCTGCTGGGCGGAGTTGTAAAAGACATCATTTCATCAATCGATCATGAAATCTGATTATGTGTCTCGATTTCATTGGAGGTCTCACCTAGTATTAATAAAATCAATGGGTATTTTATGAAAAGACTTTCAACATTGTTTTACCATTACCGATTCTGAGAATTGCGGATTCATTACAAACCGAAAGCTCAGAATTTTTCCCTAGTGGAAATATTGGACAAGACATCTTCTGCAAAAAAAAAAAACACTGAGAGGGTATTTTTGGGATTAACGTTTTTAATTTTTTTTTATTCCGGAAGAATATAATTGGGCAGGCCGCGTTAAGATCAATTAAAACTCTTATTATTTTCGAAGCGGAGTTTAATATTGCTCTAATTAGAAATGTCATGTCTCATTCACCCATTCATCGTCACTTGCTTTGGTGTTATTTATGGGTACATAAAATAAAACTTTAAAAGAATCACTTTCTTGTTCACATTTCGGATATAAACCACGCTCGTGTTCTTACTGCATTTATTCATATTCACGAAAATCGGTTTAAGCAATATTATGAAATAATATATTCAAACTTTGTTTTAACTACCTTTTATTTTTAACGCCGACCGGTTTCTGAGCAACCGTTTAATAGTAAAGTATATACTAAACAATATTACAAAATTATGGTAGAACATACATATTAGGTGTCACAGTGGTGGTGGTGGGGCGTGACTAGGGATTAGTAAGGAGTGGGGGAAGAGATAGAGATTGAGGGAGGAGTGAAAGGAAAGATGAATAGTGGGGCTGTAAGAGAGGTTTCATTTTGTTTGGCATATATTTTATGCTGATGATGGGACGGTTGTTCCGAAACCGATCAACCGATAACCACAAAGATCACCACAATAGCTTTATACAATAACTTTCATATTATTTAAAACGGAGATAAACCATTCTCGTGTTCTAAATACAAGTGTTCATACAAATTCGTCTTTTCAATCAAACTCATGGTGGAAAAAAACATTATAGTTTTCTGATTGCAGCTATTTGTATATACATTAATCACATAAAAAAATACGTGCTGCTCCTTTTTGAAAAGAACCATTTAGGTTTTCCAAATGTAACTATCCCTAATATGATTCAACACTAGGGCACACTTACAACATTCGTCTCAATTGTAACAAAGGATTAATGGTTCCTAACCATACAAACAAATATGGACAAAAAACCTAGATATTTAAATATGTTACCAGCTGAAATTAAAAATAAATATATTGAAAACTTGGCTACCTGAAAGAAACTATTTGTATTTAATAATTATTAAATATTGTTTTGTGTACGATTTATTGTTTTTATTTAAGTTTTCATTTTTTTATGTTTATAAGTACAAATAATTTTTAGTAAGATTATTGTGAAATAATTGTTTTTAATATTGTATGTTTTTATTTTATGCAGACTTTACTTGTAAATTTATTATAAGGTTTTGAATGACAAGCACCCGTTAGTCAAACTACTAAAGAGTGGTTTATTTATTACTTTTATTGTTTTGCTTTTTTTTATTCTAGCCAAACCTTTGCTTCAGGATAGTCTATATACTTTAGTGTAAAAGAATAGGAATGCATTACAAGTTTAGATATAACCTTGGCTTAGCGAGGTGGCGGCCTAAACTAGTGGTGCATAACCCGCAGCGGCCCGTGAGCCCATTTCATGTAGCCCGCAGACATTTTCGTACTGCCCATTTTGCTAAATAAAGTATCAAAATTTTTTTGACAATACTGGTGAAAATAAAAAAAAACAAACTGTCAACAGCGGGGGGTAATATTTCTTGTTTGGAATCTGACTTTCCAATCGATTAAAAATAACAGCATTAATTTAATGGTTTGACCTTGGCATTTTCATTGGGCGCAATTTTATCGATAAATTGAATAGGTTGCGTTATAAATACAGGGGTACTCGACCAAATGTTGTTCATGAAAACATATAAGAAACAGAAGTGTTTTTAATATCTTTTATTTAAGCAAATCGTTCGTAGCACCCGGAAAAATCCGGGTGCTACGATCAAAATATTTAACGGTTTCTGTTCTGCTTTAAACAACGAAAATGTTTCGCGAGAACCTTTTGTGTTTTCAATATTTTGAATAAGCCGCCCAAATCATAACTAATTTTTTTATATTTCAGAATCATAAAAATCGACAACATTTATTGGTTCTACTTAAGAAAAATTTTCACCTGCAGCAATTTGTTTACGCGTTTTTTGGTTTATTAAACGTTCACCTTTTTACAAAATATAAGAAGGCAAATCAGAAAGCTTTATTGGAAGACTTCGAAATTATCTGAATAACTCACCAACCACCAAGCCATTTCTCTTCAGGGATAGGTTGAGATGATGGACCCCCAAACAACTCGTTCTTGATATACACTTCTTGCTTCATTCACATTCAAAATACATTATCTTCTGTTATTCGGAGTTTTCAGATGGTCCGACTCCCCGAGTATTTGTTTCACTTGATCATGCTATGTCTTCCTCGGGCGTCCTCGGCTTCTTCTTTCATTCACAATCGAAATTAAATATTAAATAAGCTGATACAATGTCAATCTCTCCATTTTTTTTAAGGAAATGAGCCCATTACTGGGATTATTTAAATACTTGAATACAAAGGATATTATAACCGGGATATTAAATGTTAATATCTGGGTAAAAGAACACTTAAGCTGTCTAAATAATAATGGTTTCTCTGAATTTGCCAACCATCTCTTAGAAACAGACCACACATTCAATAAAAATACAGGCACTAGTTAACTGCATAAAAACAGGCATTCAACTAGATAACTTGGAAGCGTTAGAAATAAGGAAAGCCAAAAACACTAATAGTAGACTCATAAATAATCAAATTAATTTAAATAAAAGTCCAATTCTTAAATTATTCCCAATAAACAAAGTACACATACTTCCCGGTCATCAGGTACCTGCTGATCTCCCACACTTGGCCCTCCACTCGTCTGGTTCATCAATCTATAACACATGTGTATCTTAGTTCATAGTTTAATTGTACGAGTATACTGCAGTGAAGAAGCTACGGTAGTAGCGAAACCCGGTAGGCAAAAGTATAAAATAAAAATGATGTAAACAATATTATTGATTTATTTTTTAAATGAATAATATCTACTTTGACCATTGTGCTTTTTTAAAGTTACAATAATTTTCCCATGAGCCATCTTGGTGATAACATTAAAAATGTTTTAAACGATCGCAGTCCTCTCATTTGTTTTCTAATATTAAATTTCAGACTGTAGCTTATCAGTTTTAAATTAATAAAGTTCTGTTCACATCTACCAGCGCTGCGCAGTGTAGAACAGTACAGTACAGGTACAGCAAAAACGTGAGTATTCCATTCACATCTACCACAGTACAGTAGAGATACGACAACATGCATACATTATAATGAACACATTCATATTACAGCGAACGTAAGCGTGACGTATCCGCACATTCACGGACCAGCACCAGTCGAGATTATTGGCTAGAATACTTTGACGTTGCTTGTGGCCACTAAATATCTGCGCCTGTGCAATCAGTATGAACACATACCGTTAGCACTTCCATCTTCGTCAGTTGGCGTAATTAGACGAAGATATTGCTAAAGCCGTGAAGATGGATAAAGATAAATGGATTGAATTGGTCAGGGAATTTAGGTTACAAATGATAATAAACATGGGAATCTCCATATACAAAAATGAATGTTTGTCCATCTGTCCACCATTTTCTCAAAAATTACTAGACCGGTATCGCTGAAAATGGTGCAGTTTGTTTTTATTAGTACGGGGAAGGTTTGGAGAATAGTTTAAATGAAATCTAACATGTAAAACCGTTGATTTAACTTCTTAAAATTTGTCACCGTGGTTATTCAATCTATACATGGATAATTGTATGCAAGAATTGAAAGAGGTGGGCTTGGGCGCAAAAATGAGTAGTCTGCCTGTTGTATGCTGATGATGCGGTGCTGATTGCTAATAGTATAGAAGATCTACAGTCCCTCGTATCTAGGATGAACGAAGTATGTATGAAGAATGAGCTAATGATGAATGTAAGTAAGTCTAAAGTCATGGTGTTTGAAAGAGAGAGTACGAACACAGTGTGCAATATAGTTGTGAATGATGAATACTTGGAGCAGGTAGACGAGTTTGTGTATTTGGGAAGTATGTTTACGAGAGATGGAAAGACTGATACGGTTATTGAAAGAAGGGTGAATGCAGGAAACTCCATTAACGGAGGACTGAACGCGGTTGGCGCAAACAAAAAGTTGTCCAAGGAAGCGAAGCTAGCAGTCCACAATGGAGTGCTGATACCAACCTTGATGTATGGCAGTGAGGCATGAAACTGGCAGAGGAAGGATGAAAGTAGACTGAATGCTGTAGAAATGAGATCTCTGAGACGAATGTGTGGTAAAACCATGTATGATCGTGTGAAAAATGTTGAGATTCGTAAAGAATGCAAGGCTGATGTAAGCGTAGTGAGCAAGATTAAGAAAGTGACGCTTAGATGGTTTGGGCATGTAGAGCGAATGAATGAAGAAAGGAGTGTAAGGAAAATATATGACGCGAATGTGAATGGAAGAAGAAGCCGGGGACGTCCAAGGAAGATGTGGCACGATCAAGTGAATCAAATACTTGAGTCGGGCCATGTCAGAAGTCGGAATAACAGAAGAGAATGTATGAGACGTTGTATGAAAGTGAATGAAGCAAGAAGTGTACGCCAAGATCGAGTTGTTTGGTGGTCCGTCCTCTCTGCCTACCCCGTGATGGTTAGTTAGTTAGTTAGTTAGTTATACGTTATAATATTTCGGTACTACATTATAAATGCTTATATCGCCTAGCCTTTTTCCTTTCCTTTTGAAATATTATCTTTATGAAGTGCCAGGGGTACTGTTGAAAGTAATTGAGTTCAACAGACACGTGTTTATTATTCTATTCACTTAAGTACATTTATTGATGTCTTAAAAGCCTGCCTCTTTGTACAAATTATATCTTCTCAGTAAGTGCCTCCCGCTTACTTAGAAAATTTAACATCCACAAATATAATTTAATATATCTCTGTTGCTTGTAATATGCCCGTCTTATATTGAGACGCCCGGGACCAAAATATCTTCAACACTATTTAAACAGTTTTGAATGAAATAACTCTGTATTAATACCTCGGGGTATAGATAATTGTTACAATAATATTTTTAAAATTTATCCGACATAAGTCAGCATAACAGATTACAGTTATGTTATCAAATCAATAATATTATTCTTAGTATACCATATGAGAAATACATAATTTCTGTATAGTTGAAAACGGGAAATGAGTCGGTTGTCAGAATATTAAACAAGTATAACAGCAAAACTTATTGCACGATGGGCTCAGTAAAACTTTATAATTTGTTTCTGATATTTCGAAGGCTTTTCCAAGACAAGCTAAGGGGGCTGATAAAAAATACTTAATCTTGAAACAAATGGAATCAAAGTTATTTATTTAATATCAACGGTACGAATACACCATTAAATATATTTAAAAAAAACTATTTTGAAAATTGTAAATTGGTCATGTGTATGTAACAATAGTTGATATTACCAATTGTATATTTCTCAAAAATTTACAATGCAGTATCGGTTGTTTTTAAATTTACTGTAACAATTTAATTTCCATTAATAAAATACGATTTTCGGTGGTGTTTTTACACATGCGGATAATTAGACGACGTTTACTAGATACTGGATAAATGATCATCTTCACAGCTCTATGTACTGTGATTGCAGTACAGGATATCGCCTTTGATCCACTCTCCTGTGTTATCCCCAAGTTAGAAAGTGGATCGGCCGTCTGGTTGTGCGATTACTATTTCCGGCAATCGCCAGAATGGTCCTGAAATGTTTTTTACAGGCGCTTAATTATCGAAATAATAACGTCGATTTAAAAAAAAGATTAATTGCATATATTGCAAATATTTCATATTGACAAGAATAAATTATTGGAATTATTAACTCGACTGAATTTAGGTGTATAAAAAGAATATGGGACTTAGCAATCTATTCCAAGATTCGACTTCGTGTGAAAAAAGTTGCCAGTGGATTAATACCATAATCACAATTCCTACACCATGAACAATAATTGCATATAACAGTAAAATACAAACATAAGAATGTAGTACAAATAATTTTAAAAACTAACTATTAAATGTGGCATCAGAAAGTACATAAAGAGTAAAAGTTCACGAAGAATATAAAAGCAAGAGATATGCGTACATATAAAGCATATATGTACACAAAGGTAAATTAATTAAGTAGACTAAGGTTAATTAAGATGAATTACTCAAAGAAATATGTTGGAAAAGGTTACACTAAAAACTGGATATTATGCTCTTGTTCAATCTCTTCTTTCATATGATATTGTATGTTGGGGTTCATGTTGCAAGACTACCCTTAAATGTTGCTAAAAAAAATATTTAAAAAATAATGTACATAATTTTTTTTTTAATATTCATCACACTTATTATATAGCGAAAGTAAAATTATGACAGTAAAGCAATTGTACATAAAACAGGTTCTTTGTAAAAATTTTAACAACATTGATACTGCCATAAGGTCACAATAAGTTCGCAATACTAGAGTGGGTTCTTCTCTAACGTATCAGCCGGCAAATAACAGAGCATCATTTGAATAAGGGAAATTTTCTTGTAAAGTTCCTTTGTTATATAATAGGCTTAGTGACAGCATTAAAACTTTAGATTAACAAAACTTATTAAAAAAAAAATTGTCAAAACGTCTGTGTTTGCTGAGAGTGGTGATTTTGATTAATCCATAAATCTCTTATGTTTTAATCAATATTGAAACCATATGTATGCTCAATATGATAATTATTATTTACTTATCATTACTTACTTATGACTATTTACTTATTATTACTTACTTATTACTACTTACTTATTACTATTTACCTTTTTTTACCTACCTATTACTATTTACCTAATTTTTTTTATCTACGTATTATTATTTACTTATTACTGTTTACATAATTATATTAACTTATTATTATTAAACATTTCACTAAAATTGTAAAGCCGTTCATCTCAACACAGTGTCCTAGTGAGATGAGTGGCTAATACATATATATTTTTAATTTAAGAATAAATAAATAAATAAATTGAAAATATATGATAGTATAGCCATCTAGTACTTAAACATCCGTGCAGTTAAATAGTTCCGCCACATCTGCATATCTATTACGAATTTCATGTAATCTAGGTACAAGCGAGTCAATGCTCAGTCCTAGTGTTGTTACCATACATTTAAACAGGATTTTAGAACGAGTAGGTCTTGTAGGTATTATGAAATTGTGAATATAGATGTAGATACTATTATATTGTTTTTTTTTTCATATTCGTTCAATAAGTCTATATGAGATTTCGGAAAAAAAACCCGTTCCCCCTTTCCCACCAATTAAAGTAGAATGTTGGCACTTCTTGATGAAATTTGACACATTTGACTTTAAAAATAAAATGAAAACTTTGGGTAGGGGAAGCGGTAACACATAAAATGTAAGGTTATTTATTGATTTATAAATTATTGTTAACTCCAACTTCTTACATTATTTATTTATTTGTTATTAATGTTAATATTGATTTCGCGGAAATTTTGTTATTTATATTCCGTTATTTTATATTCCTGTGTATTTTAGCTTTGGTGCAGTTTTTTTCCTTTTTCTTATTTCAAGTGTAATCAACTTTTGTGTTTGTTTTCTTTTTTTTTTATTTCATTTAAAAATGATTAATTTGTATGTAAAAGCCCTCTGTGCGTTTAAATAATAATTTTTTTTTAAATTACTAAAAATAAATGAAATCCCCAAAACTTTCTTCCAAACCGTTCATAAGCCGGGCAAAGCCGGGTACTTCAGCTAGTATGATATATTTCTAAATACGATTCTGGTATTTCCTTGTTTCAGAGAGCTACTCACCTTACGGCAATAACAAGAAGTATCCTGTGATGATCTTCATTCACGGAGAGTCCTTCGAGTGGAACTCGGGGAACCCTTACGACGGCACGGTGCTTGCTGCGTATGGGCAAATCATCGTGGTGACCATAAACTTCCGACTGGGAATACTAGGTAATATATTCAATTTCTGCTCATTCGAATTGTTTTGGTTTATCTTTATTTGGTTATTTTCCAAGTTTTGTACCGCTTTTATTTATTTTTCTTTTCTGATGGCTTTTGGCAACCACCAAGTTTATGCAACTTGAATTTGTCATCTTAAACTAACTAGTATTTTCCCACAATATTTTCTCGACCACTTGTTTAAAGTAGAGGTCCACTAAACATTAGTATATAGTTTTAATTAGGTCTAAAGAAATATTTTCCATCAACAACCCAAGAAGTTTTTCCTAGCTAATAAAACTTTTTTTTTCTATTTATTTATTTATTTGATTTTACCCCCATTTGGACTTTTACATGGATTTTAGAACATAATATAAAGAGCTATCGAAAATTACAAGCGCATAGAGATTCTAAACCATAAAGTAATGTAGAATCTTTTTCAAACGTTTAACAGTGACATAAAATAGAAAAAAAAACAATATTATAAAACTATTATCGCTACATTATCCATTAAAGTGCTGGTATAGATGACGATTTAGTGTATAAATGGAGTCAGCAAAATCATCAACAATACCTCCAAACCTGCTCCCCAGATCGTGCATCCTATTGAAAAATGAATGACGTTGTGTGTAAGTGTTGCAGAAAAATGTGAAAGTTTGTCTTGTGTTCCTCGTCGGTACATTTAATTTAATAGTGGCAAAGATCGCTGGGCTGTCAATAAGGTTGTTAATGATTTTAATTCAATTTCTCTTCTAAAACAAGTAGGTCTGACATAATTAATGACTATGAAAATAATTATTGGATATTTTCGGATGCAAATTCGTTTCCGATTTAGTCCTTTCAATTTTTTTAAATTCATATTATCTGAAAAATTACTCACCGCAGTTATTAATTGATATGAATTTTTTTGAAAAAGAAACCTTTGTAACTTTTTTCCACTTGTTTATTTTCGACAGGTTAGTTTTAATTGTGCCAGTCTGAAGATGCCCGTGATAGGGTGAAACCGATTCGGTCAAAAATGAACAGGTAAAAAAAAGTTGCAATGGTTTTTTAAACAAAAAAAATATATATATAAAAATGGAATTCCACCAATGACAGTTTCAAAATTAGAAATAATTTTTAAAAAATTATCGAGTTTTTCGACGTACAATTTAATAAGTTTTTAATCATTGAAGACAATATTAACAACTCCCAAATCGAAACATGAAACCGAAAAGACACAGAAAAGAAAAAACATGATGGTAGCAGGTGGGATTCGAACCCAGGATCACATGGTCTATCCGGGACCTTCGCTTTATGCCAACTGAGCTACGGCTACCCCAATTCATCCGTCATTTTTATTTGTAACATACTTTGACTTCTAATAACTGTTAATATCGTCCTCAATTAATTCACCCTGTTTTTGGTTGCTTTATTTTAATAACAACAGGATTCTGCCATATATATATGTAATCGTTAGATAGTGTATCGGATATACCTATCAGATTTGTATTTATGTGGGACATCTGTTGACTTTTTCTGCAAGTCTAGGGTTAATATTTCAAAATAATTCATTTTGATTTTTTTATGATTAAAATATATTACAATGGGGTTTATAAAGTTTAATAAGTTAATCCAAAAAAAAGCATTGTTATTATTATTTTCTGAAAGGAAAATCATATAAATAGTATTAATATGGCCTAACCACAGTTTGAATATCTCTTTGAATGCCGAAACTGTTACAAAATTAATAATGAAGAAAAAAAATGTTTCCATAACTGAATAGTGACGTTATTAAATTTAAATAACTTTAAACAAAATAAAAACTAACAAGAAAGTTGGATCAAACAAATGCAACATTTACCAACCGGTTTCGCTCGACTGAAGCTTCGTCAGGATTTTTTGTTTACTATACAAAAATAGAAGGAGTGAGCTTGATATATATTTATATAATATGAAGGTAAAGAGAGACACAAAATATTGTTTATCTCTCTTTACTGCAGTTAAGGCTCACTCTACGTAATATTGTTTTGTCAAAAATTTTCCCTGATAAAACATGACCCAAGCGAAACCGGTTTACCAACCAAACGAAGAATAAATTTAAATAAATTAGTGGTAAAAATAAAGCGTTTCTTTCATTTAATAATACGTAAAACCACAAAGTGATTGCTTTCTGCGAAAACATAAAAATGTCTACCTTGAATATTCAAACTTTTCTCAAATATTTAAATACGAGTACAGTCATCAAAGAGGGTGGATAAATTGTTTGCTTAGATGATTAAATTTATTTGACTGGAAGAGGTAACCAATTTACCTGGTAATGGAGTTTGTTGGGCTCTGATTTTCTTCAGAACCTCTCAATCAATAATAGGATATTAAATGGAGAAATCACCTCATTATTTTTACATGGTAATTCACTTCCCGCACATTCAGATGAAACTTGCTGAAAAAAAATTTTTTTTTACAGAACTCCTCATAGGAGGCCTCGAGGAAAATAATTTTCCTTAGGGCCTATGTCATCTTTCAGGATGCTGTGTGGAGAGTCTTTTAGAGGATATGAAGGAGTGAACTTTGGTCTTGAAGAAACCCATGTTGTAGGATGGAGGAATCACATAGCCCGGCAGATCATTCCTCAGCTAAGCTGTTGAACACAAGAACGAGTTGTAGAAGCCGTTCGTATGTGACAAATGTCAACCGTGTGCAAATGTTGAGCGCGCGTTTGGCATGTTTCCCGATTATGCACCGGTGCCGATGGGATCAATGACGCTAGTTCCTCAGAGCAATTCCTATCGGACCGCCCGTTTCTGCATAGAGTCAAGGTTTTTTTTAGATATTTTGGAGCTCCCGACCAGAGGTGGCTGCCAAATTCTACAATGAGGCGCACTTGTGATTTGTACAGGGTCAGCAGTTATGTAGTATTAAAGTATCTGCGGGCTTTGTACAATACGCCCAGCTTCTGAGAGGCTAACTTTACTTCGATGGAGCCCCATACCCGAGCTGGTCACTTAAGGTTACACTAAGCATATCAATGGAAGGCTTGTTGGGAAGATTGCTTCCATTAAAGGAGAATAAATTGTCGTTTCGATCCCCTTTAGACGTAATCAGATATGATTGGGTCTTTGAAACATTAAATTCGACGGGGTTATTCTTACCCCAAGAGGAGACCCTCTCGAGGTAACCGTTTGTTTGGTATTAACAATTTAATATTTATAGAAACCTACATGTCTGAAAAATAAACATTTGTCCAGCAGAACCATCTGCACTCTTTTTAATGGAGGAGCACCATTGGACCGTCAACATAATAAAAACGGTAATTTACTGGAAACCATGTTTCATACAAAACTTAATTTTGAATTTAAAGTCATAATACCCACCCAAAATGAAAGATTTAAAATTGTTTAAGGCACAGTAAGGATTAGAATTGTTTTTGTTTTAAATTCTGAAATATGGGCCATTAAAGAATTCAATTTCCGTGATTTTAGTGGCAATTTTGAAAATTATTTTGCGCGTTAATCGTAATTTATTTTTAAATTGTCATATTTGCTATGTAAATATAATTACATAAAACAAATTAAAAACATTTGAAAAATCTTTGAAAAAATTGTTTTTGGCTCGATAGTTTAAATTAGGCATGACAAATTTGTTTTCCAACGTAAATCGGTCGTTTTTAATTTAAATTCAAGTTCATCATAATGCACATTTTAATACGTCTTTTTTTTATTTTCATTTAATGTTTCATTATATTTTCACAGTAAACGGGGTAAAACTTTTTTGAAATTCTCATTAACCTCCAAATACTTGCAGAAGTTGCCATTGAAATTGCGAATATTTGATTTCTTTATTGTCCTTAATTTATGAGTCCGAAAACTTATTTTTTAAATACTTCGAATCAGTACTAGATATTTTCTTCACCTATTGATGAAAAATCATACGGTTTAGGTGAGCATACATCATTCAGTACATTTTTGCCTCAAATCCAAATTTGTATTTTCTTTGAAACAGGCCGCGTAGCCGATTTCCTTAACCCAACTTTCTGCATCTTGGTCAATCAGATCATGCCCCTGAATCTGTGCTGAAACTGACTGTCCGTTTGATAGATTCCTCTCTTTCAACAAATGAATAACAATATTTAGGGAACAAGGTGGGAATGCTGTCCTTCTTCTAACGGTATTTTAATGGAAGATGCTTTGAGGAACAGTTTTTAAATTTGCACGTCTCGGGGGATGTCGTGGGTGAATATGTTGAAGAGGTACGGTCCGAGGAGACTTCCTCGCGGCACTCCTTTAGGAATCCCACGTGTTGATGAGAAGACATTCCTTACGAACACTCTGAATGACCTGTTTTTGAGATAATCTTCTAGTTAGGTATATTGGCGTGTCAGTGCGGTGCAGTTTATGCATGAGCCCTTGTGTCCAGACTATGTCGAATGCCTTCTCGAGGTCCAAAAGCGCTGCGACTGTACAGCGATCTTTGTTGAATCTTCACGTGATGTATTCCACTACTCGGGTCAGTTGGTGGGTGGTGGAGTACTTCTTTCTAAATCCGAACTCCTCGTTTGGTAGTGTTTTCGTGATGTGGTATGAGCCGGTTGAGTATTATTTGTTAAAATATCTTACTCATGTCGGTAGCAAACTTATCAGATAGTTTGTTGGCTTCGTTCTGTCTTATTTGGCTTGTTAAACGGAAGGGTACGGTTGCCGATTTCCCTATCTGGGGAAAATGTTCTACGGAAGGCCCGGTGGTTGATGAGAACGCACGAAAATGTTGGCCGTGCCGCCCCTGTTATACCGTAAATTGAATAACTAACCCAGTCCTAGGTGGTTCTGGATAGTCGTGGCGATTTGCAGATGAGTCATCGAGCCCAGAGTTACCACCACTGGGGGTACTCGGTCCCTCCTGGCTGCTTCTCCCGCGGATTGAAAAGCATTATTATTTGCGCGTTTAAGGCGCGGCGCACCGCCGCCTTTGCTCACAAGGTAGGCCGGTGAACTGGTTGTCACACCTGACCGTGACAACGTTCTGTGAGTAGGGCCGCTTGATTGGGTTAGTAGGTTGACGCCAACAGTTGCTTGAAGGGGCAGAGTTGTCCATGGACGCCTCTGGCCTCTGGTAGTTTGTAGGCCGATGGTGGTCTTGGTGGGACGCGGTTGGGGCTGAAGATAGCCCCTCGTAGGCTGCAGAGCGGCTGCGGGCTGGGACATCTCGCCAGGAACTTTTTTGTCTGTGGATGAAAAGAAGTCTCGTTTTCATCCTCCTCAGGAACTGAACGGCTCCTTTACGTTCAGTATCTGGTGTGGGCAGCAGGCAATACTGTGCCGACTCCCTAGTACTCTTAAGATACGGGCTCGACCTGTGGTTGAGCGTGGGTGGCGCTAGTCTAAATATTTTTTGGGAATTATGCAATTTGGGTGCCTTAAAAAAGGCAGTTGTGGGACGTGGACGCGTACATTGGGGGCGAAGTCCGCAACCCAGGCAAAATCTCTATCTGTAACAGAAAGCACAAATAAGATTATTACGCTTCTCTGCAAAATGATATTATGCTTACTGTTTTCTAATAACGACTCAGCTCTTTTATCACCATCAATCCACCAGATTTCTTATCGCAAGGATTCAAAAACATGCAATCATTGTAATCACAGCGGTACATCCCTGGATGCCATTTAGCATCATCCTCAAATGGTTTCCGTTGGTCATGCATCATCTCTCTTCCATACATTTTATTCACCTCTTCATCAGTCTACCTTTGGGTGGCTTCCTCTGGGGATTCTACATGTGTTCAGGAAACATTTCAATATTCAGTGTTAAAGATAAATAATGAGAATTGAATTATCTGCCTACTTAAAGATTTTTGTTGTATTATTATTTTGTTTTAAGGGCCAGAGGGATTTCACATAATGATACCTCATTATAATAAGAGGCCGGGGACGCCCGAGGAAGACATGGCACGATCAAGTGAACCAAATACTCGAGTCGGGCCATGTCAGAAGTCGGAATAACAGAAGAGAATGTATGAGGCGTTGTATGAATGTGAATGAAGCAAGAAGTGTATGCCAAGATCGAGTTGTTTGGCGGTCCGTCCTCTCTGCCTACCCCTGCGGGGAAACGGCGTGATGGTTAGTTAGTTAGTTAGTTAGTTACCTCATTTAATTAAATACAAAATTTTCGACACGATTAATAAATATTTTAAAAAAATTGCATGGTAGATTTAAAAAAATATTTGAAACAGAAAATGTAAAAAATAATATTAGTTATTATACCAATATGTACCAAATTAACGTATTTATTCATATAAAAATATATACATATACACTAAATTATAGAAATTGCTTGTTCATACGAAATGTGAAATTTGCCGAGTGTACATTTTTGAAAAATACATCCATATCGTTTAAATATTTGTTAACACACTGTATAAATATTGTATTGGGGAATGTAAACCATAGCTCTAATGAGATATACATATGTAAAATGTTAATATTTGTAACTTCACTTGTAATAATTTAAACTTTAAAAATGTATATTTTTTTATAACTGTATGTTGTATCAAATAAAATAAATTAAAATACTAAAAATAATCGTTCTATTAAAAGCAGGAGTTCAGAACCATCAAATATAGACTTTAAATATTAATAAAAAGCTAGGTCGTTTATTATTCGTCTGTATTTTAATGTTGAAATATTTAAATATTCATTAGCGATGTGTAACTTATATATGCTTTAAAGAGATATTAAGTTTATAATTTATGCAGCGCAGGAATTTTCGATGGACTCTTTTATATTATGTGGGAGGATGATCAGATGGGAATATCATGAATCAACGATATCATCATGTCTTTGTTAATTTGATTTGATCCTAATATAGTGCATTTTTCAGGATTCATGAAGCCCAGCATATCAGAGCACACCCTGGGTAACTTTGGTCTCCTGGACCAGGTGGCCGCCTTGCAGTGGGTGAAAGACAACATAGCGGCCTTCCACGGTGATCCTGGGGCGGTCACACTGGCCGGGCATGGGACCGGTGCGGCCTGTGCTAACTTCCTCATGGTGTCTCCTGTTGCTAATGGTAATATTATTAGACATATCAATATTTTTTGTAATATTTTTTTTAATGAATATTTTCGTTTTTACTTAAATGACAGTTTTTTTTTTTAAATTTTAAATATTGTTTTAATAAACGCCCGAAATCACCCTTTATATGCGTGACGTCACAGTTTTATCAGTAAACCGTAAGGCCATTCCCACACGGGTTTTTGTGAAATCAACAAATCCCATAATAAATAATTAGCACTTTTAAAAAAAAAAAGTTTTAAATAACTTGTATACCGCAGTGATGATCCATGTGCAAGTCCACGCACCGTGAAACCGCGCAAAATTGGCAAACATTATTAATACACGTGGTCGACCGACCGTGAGGGAATGGTTTAAGTTCTGTCAAAGTCCGCCGAACAATCACAGGACGTTTAAGTCTCGTATGGTTGTAAACATTTATATAGGACGATTTATAAATTATGCATATAATTAGATATAATAAACCTTATATAGTCAGAATCAGCGTTTGTTATCTAAATAAATATATATTTGTTAAAGCCATTATATTTTTCACTCAATTTCCTTATTGAATCCATTATCAAGTAACTCTTTTATGAAATACAACAATTGAATCCCATCCCTCTCTATAACATTCCTCCAAAAATATAAAAGCAAACTGAATTCCTTAAAATAAATTAATTAAATATCATGTTTCGAATGCGAAGCTTTCCTCATCACAAATATAAAGAATACTAAAAAATAATAATGTCAAGTATAGACAAATGATAAACATAGAACACAATAATGTAAGAATAGACAAATTGTAAATTAAGTAAGTAAGTAATTAATCAAAAATGTTCTTAAAAAATTATTATAAAACATTGAACAACAAATTTAACAAATTTTACCTTAGAAATTAAAAATGAAATTATTTTTATTAGTAATATAAATATGAAAATAAATTCAAGAGATGGATAATTTTTTTTTTTTTTTATTAATTATATTTAATTGACTATTAATCCTTTTTTTAATTTCTAAAAAAAAATTAATTTTTCTAATTGTAAACCGGCTGTGTTTGTATGTTCATTTTTGAAATCTTTATTTATATCAAAATAATAATTTGTTTCTAAAATATGTTTGGCAAATTCAGAAGGATTATTATTATTTAAATACCTTAGGTGTCCTTAACTCTAAAATTAAAAGTATTAAAGAATTATTATTGAATTCCTTAAAGTTTACAGATAATGTTAAATTTTGGAAAAAAATTGACGATGAGGGTTTTACCGGTGAACTCATCTAAACTCATTGAACATCACTGATTGAACATTTTACATACTTTTCATATAAAACCATAGAACACAGATTTTTTTATGAACTATCCAAATCCAAACTAATAGCAGCAATTTAGATACAATAAAAATGCATATTACCCATACTGAAACAAGAAACAACAATAAACATAATTAATTCAAATTAAAAATGTTTTTGTCTTAAGTCACATAATTTTATTTATTTATATATATTTCTGCACTCGACCGGTTTCGGTTGGACTCAACCTTCTTCGGGAAATTACTGGGTTGGGTTAACACATCGCAACCTCAAAACTTTACTCCAAGCCATCCATAACCCCGGGCAACCCAATAATATTGATATAAAAATCATAATTCTTATTATTATAATATCTAACTAGCGCTATAAAAGAAGGAAACTTATTTCTCGATGACCTCCGTAGCCGAGCGGTTAAGATTCTCGACTATCAATTCAAAGGTCGTGGGTTGAATTCCCAGCCTGCCCAAATATATTTTTTTTAAATTCTGTTATTTCATATATAAATAAAATAATATATTGGCATTTTTCAGAGTGGTAGATATTCTTAGCATCGCGCTGGTGAAAGAACATTCAGAATCGGAATATTGCTTAAAATGGTTTTACCCTCTAACCAGGTTCTTCCCAGCCTTCATCTTCCTCATCAGCGGTAAAATAATCTACATAATATATAATTCTCATTTATTGTCTCAATAGTACTACTTTCTATCATAACCAAGCTATAAGTATGCACACAGCTATGTGGTATGTTACCAGAGCCTACCAACATATAAACATGACCTACCAAATATATTAAGAAACATCAAAATTACCAAATTAATATTTGCAACGAATTTAGAATTATTAATTTATTTAACATGCGCATATTCATTTTAATGCTTTGCCAAACTAAATAAAGCGCTCCGTTTGGCATCTAAATCCAAATAAATAACTGTCAGAAATAATTATTTAGGTACATTTCGTGACAAATTCAGTGAGATTTCTGCCAAATATCTCTCTCAACTGGAATAAGATTGTATTTCCGCTAATATTGACCCAAATCACAGAAGTGAACTGAAAATTGAAGCTCAATCCCCTTTCTCGATTCCAAGTGCATTTTGGAAACGAACCATAAACATAAAAATACCAGCGAGACTTCGGCAAATGGCCAAAACGTGCATAGCAGCAGATTTTCACATTCTAGAATTCTGGATGCATGGGGTAGTGCAAGGAAAAAACTGTATTATCTCTGACACGAAACTCTCTAGGCTGTGCTTTGAGGTTGTCAAATCACTCAGTATAGATGAGTCTAGTTTTTTATATCAACCAGACTATGCGTATTTTTTAGAGTATCAATTAATGTATCGTCCTTTCTAAAATATTTATCGCAAAGTTTATGAACCTGAAATATGATTTGGAATAAACGATTTATAGTTCGCATTATAATTTCTATTATTTCTTTAAAATATCAATTAAATTGTCAACAAATTAAATAAAACACCTGACTATTCGTTTTCTTTCCAAAATTCTACACAACAAATGTATTCGCTTCCATTAAAAAATATCTGCATATAATAAATTGAATAATACATTCACTATTCAAGTAATAGATTCATATTTTTCTGTAAAGATTCCGTCGCTCATGTTATAATAATATTAATGATACTTCGATGACTTGTGCGCTGTACAAATACTACTTGCTAGGGTTTATCTTATAATGTAAAGATACAGAATGAACCTTACCTGGCAGGTTACTCCAGATTAAAACATTAAATTACAAAGTTTTCGCTGGAGGAGATATGATTTTACACGCACAGGACACAATATTAGAAAACACTGCACATTGTATGATATTGCAGTTACTGTTTAAATTCTATTTGTAATTGATATTATATTTATTAGAAGGTTATTGGCCAAAAAAAAATTATTTGAATTTTATTTGAAACATGATTTAATTTGAGATTTTTGATAATAATTATTTACAGTTACAAATATTTATAATTATTTACAATGCCGCGGACTAAGAAAAGTTTCAATTTTTTCTGTTAATTACTTTAGGTAGGTACTAACGGCTAGCTTCGCTATGTTAATTAGCTATGCAACCAAACATACTCAAGGATCATACATCTTACACACTTTAGACTATTACTGAAAAGTATTTCATTCAAAAGAAATCCATTCCTTAGAAATTTTCTAAATAATTTCTCCCACATAGTTTTGACTCTATTTGAATAAATCCGTTTTCACAAAGACATCTGTTCTATTGC
Source organism: Halesus radiatus (assembly GCA_022606495.2). Lineage (NCBI taxonomy): Eukaryota > Metazoa > Arthropoda > Insecta > Trichoptera > Limnephilidae > Halesus > Halesus radiatus. Next base: position 25,958 of record JAHDVE020002040.1, read on the forward strand.
ATATCGATGGAAAACGTCTCGAAAATTATCATTCTTCTCAGTGTTCGTGCACACATTCTGTCTAAACTAAACTGCTTACTGTTTACCGTCATGTGTATGATCTTGGAAATACGGTTACTTGCGGGTACTTGCCTCTTGCAGATATCATAGTATTATGATGCAGAATGCAAACATCGAAAATGCATTTTTGAATAAAATGGGCGATATTCAGATCTCCTTAAGGTTTTTATTTGAATACTGCGGCGAAGTTTTCTGGTAACTTTCTGAAAAAGATATCTTAAAATGTATTTATTTATATTTGTCCTTTAGCAGAAGAATCTCAATTGTTGGATTAATCGTACAACTTTTCATATTTTTTTTTCCTTCCTTTTATTAAATGTATAGACCTATTCCATGTTAACTGATAATTGACAGTCTCCATGATCGAGGGGTAAGGCTCTCGACTACGAATCCGAAGGTCGCGGGTTCAAATCCCAGCTTGCGTAAGTAAATTTTAGGTAATTAATTTATCCTGTTTCACAATTAATTAATTTAAAAATAATATGTAGTATATTTGCGCACGTTCCAGAGTGGAAGATACTCTCAGTGTTGTCCTGGTGAAAGACCACCTTTCAGAATTGAAACGTTGTTGAAATGGCTTTTAGCCGTATTAGGTGACCAGATCTGAATAGCCAAGTATTTTCCCACCTTCATCTTACTCTTCTTCTTCCCCTTCCCAATACCTTCAGCCTCACAATATTCCTCAATTGGGGATGCCATAGTCTCACTGGCTCCAGACGATTGGGAGCAGTTGGGACTCTTGTGCGGTATTCATATAAAAAAATATAATCAAAAATAAAAATTAGAAGATATTTTAACCATAATTTCTTCAAAAGATTGGTATTCACTATTTGGCGTTATTATTAATAAATGAATTAAAAATCACTTTATTAATATATACATTTCAACATGTTCCGAAAGCGATGCATTGCTCATCAGGAATATACAGAATACATATTATTAGTATTCTATATATTCCTGATGAGGAAAGCATCGCTTTCGAAACATATTGGTATGTATATATTAATAAAGTGGTGATTACAAAGTAATTTTTATTCCTTGATATTTTAACTAACTAACTAATCTTATAAATCTTATTTTTTTAAATGGTATTCTGAAAACCATTTATCAAAGATACCAACTCTGCTCTGATAGCCGTTCCTTAGCTTTGCAGATTCCTATGTAGGTACATTTCTCTCTTGTAAAACGTTGTTATATATTTATATTGTACCTGTATGTTTCGAGCTTGTACTTCTGTTTATGTTTTTTTCCTATTGTTTATTTCTTTTCATATTTCCATTTACATATTTACCTTGAAAACCTTGTAAAACTTAATATTATGTTTGAATAATTAAAAGTCTCAAAATGAGTTGAATTGATAACTCATGGGAATGGAAAATTATTGTTTGTCTTATTTGAATTAAATAAAAGTAAAACACCCCGTTTTTCCACAGAGGTAGGCAGAGAGGATGGAACGCTGAATAACTCGACATTGGTATAAACTTCGTGGTTCATTAACATTAATACATCATCTCACAGATTCTCTTTTGTTGTTTCGATTTTTCACATAGTCCGAATCAAGTATTTGATTCACTTGATCGTACCCTTCCTCGAGCATCCCCGGTTTCTTCTTCCATTCACACTTGCGTCATTTATTACCCTTATACTCCTTTCTTTGTTCATTCGTTCTACACGCCCAAACCATCTAAGCGTCCCTTTATTAATCTTACTCATTACGCCTTGCAAACTTTACGAAGCTCAACATTTTTCACACGATCATACATGGTTATACCACACCTTCGCCACAGAGATCTCATTTCTACGGAATTCAGTCTACTTTCATCCTTCCTCTGCCAGTTCCACGCCCCACTGCCATACATCAGGGTTGATATCTGCCCTCCATTGTGGGCTTCTAGCTTCGCTTTTTTGAACAAAATTTTGTTAGCGCCCACCGTCAACAATATTTTAATCCAACTAAATCATAATTATAAACTGATAATCTTGCTTGTATAATGATAAAGGACTAAAAAGTTCTACTAACTCGGAACTAGTCTATGTACAAAGCATCTTTGGTTTTTTTTTTAACAACTTTAATTTTTTTTTTGGTTTGGATAATCTATTTAACCTTAATAAACGTATAACGCATATCACGTCCCTACTTTCAATCATATATTTTCAAAAGTGCGTACATTTCGCTCATAAATAGTGTCTTCAATGTACCAATTTATTTTGAAGGGACATCTTTTTGACTTAGGTATTACAAATCTAGAATGAATATTTAAAAGAGAATTAAATTATCGAAGCTGTTATATTAATGATTGAAAATAACTTCATGAAAATATGAAATAGAAGATACAGAAAATAAAAAAGGGATACGGTTGCAACTAAGACTCGAACACTTATCCGGGACTTGCGAATATACCTTTATTTTCTGTTTCTTCTTCTGCCTTGTATTTTCATTCTTAGTTATTGATGTTATTTTTGATAATTAATTAAAAAAATGGGATGCCAATTATGTATCAACTCGAATATTAATTAAAATATTTATGGAGAACAACGCGTTAAAAATGTAAAAAAAATCACGATGGGAAAAAAACACTTTTTACGGTAGGTAAGCTCCTACACAAATAAATTTATCTTTTCCTCATTATGATCATTAATTTATACATACAAGAGAAATAGGACAATTGTTTTGTAAGGCCGTCTCATTTGCTGAAATCATAAATAAAGAAATGCCTTCACAAAGAGGCCATTATACTATTGAAGGAAGGCCGAGAGACCTTCCAATTTTATTTTTGATTACCTTTTAAGAGACCTAAGCTTTATCGAAAGATGTCAGATCTACTTTCAAAGAATGTACTGGATAGGTATTTTCTCGCATTTGCTGGCTACCTGGTATAAACATTAAACTTTTTTTAAAGTTATTTTAAATTATTAATACAATTATATTTAGAAATCAAACAGTTTTACAATAGGGAAATTATGTTATTAATTAAAGATAAGATAAATCAACAAAGTTCCATAAATTGTAAAAGAAATTCTGCCTTGGTAAGTAAAAGTACAGTATTTACCAAAGTAAGCAAAAACTACTTAAATATGGGAAGTTGAGAGTGGAAGATACTCTCAGTATCGCCCTGGTGAAAGACCACCATTCAGAATTGAAACGTTGCTTGAAATGGCTTTTAGCCGTGTTTGGTGACCAGATCTGAATAGCCAGGTATTTCCCCTTTTCATCACCTTCCTCTCCCCCTTCTCCTTCCCCTCCCCAACACCTTCAGCCTCACAACATTCCCCAATTGGGAACGCCATAGTCTCACTGGCTCCAGACGGTTGGGAGCAGTTTGGGACTCTTGTGAGGTATTCATGTAAAAAAAAAAAAAAAAGTTATTAATTATCGAATTTCTTTTGTTTTTCAAAAAACATATTTTATTAATAGTTGGTTTTCATATCTAAAAAAATTATATTGTTTTTGATGTTATCGCAAATTTATCGCTGTTGGTAAATAAAAAGTTTGAGTTACTGATTTTATACTACATTTACAAATATACTGTGTTTAATATACCGTCTTAAAATACATTATCCCACCTAATGCCTTTCAGTCTATGACGGCGTTATTATAACTTAGGTTTTTGACGTTTGATTGGAGCTTCATCGTTGCATTTTTCGTGTTTCCATTCATATAAAAGCTCTTTTATACATAAAACAAGATGAAAAGTGGTAAATATCTTGTTATACTTGTAAACACAGTAACATAACTTAGTGCTTTTTACTTAGCAAAAATACTATATAAACACAAAGTAAGTAAAAACACAGTAAAAACAGTAAAACGCGTATTTTAAAAAGAATTATAATTATTTTTTACAAACTTTAATGATAATACAGATTAAGCATCTACGAGCGTTTATTAGTCTAATTGTAAATATGTTAAAAGGTTATACAAAACTCGACCCTTTATTCTGTAGAAAGACTCCCATGGTAATTAGGTTCTCTGTTTTTACTAAATATGGAATAATTATTCCTAAAAAATTATAAACAAAAACCAGAGATAAAATAAACTATATATATTATAAGAATAGTTAAAACGAGTAAAAAAAATGCATCACACTACAAATCCAGCCTGTTTGACTTTTATGTATTTTTGTGGCATAGTTTCAAATGTCTTCATCTTCATTTAAAATTATGAATAATGGCTCTGGACTCGCCAGAGCTCAGTAACTTTATAAACATTCACATACACATTTACATTGAAGATAATATTAACAACTCCAAAATCGAAACACTAAACCGAAAAGACACAGAAAAGAAAAGGTAACTGTAGCAGCTGCGACTCGAATCCAGGATCTCATGGTCCATCCGGGACCTGCTCTCTATGCCAACTGAGCTACGGGTACCCCAATACATCCCGTCATCTTTATCGGAAACATACTTCGACTTCTAAGTACTGTCAATACCAATCTCAATTAATTTCCAAATATTTTTTGGATGCTACCTTTTTATAACTACGAGATTCTGCCCGAATTTATTTGTAATCGTTAGATAGAGTTTCGGATATTTTTGTTTGTATGGGACATCTGTTGACTTTTTTTACAAGTTTTGGATTAATATTTTTTTCTAGTAAATTATTAACGCTTATAAACCTCATTGTAATATGTTTTTAATCGTTGAATATAATATTAATAACTCCAAAATCGAAACACTAAACTCAAAATAATACGGAAAAGAAAAAGATAACGGTAGCAGCTGGGATTAGAACCCAGGACTTCATGGTTTATCCGGGACCTGCCCTCTATGCCAACTAAGCTGAGCTGAACTGAGGATGATATTGATAGTTTTTAGAAGTCGAGGTATGATACCGATAAATTTGACGAGATAGATTGAGGTAACCTTAGCATAGTGGATTAGAGCGCAAACTCCTAATGCATTTAACCGTTGGAAATTGAGACAAAAATCTACTGTGTTGTACAAACAATTCTTACTTTTTGTTTTATGAGTATCTACAATAAATTCGGTGAAAGATTGTGAAACTCAAGCGAAGTTGGGTTGTTACTGTAATTCAGAAGTTACTACAAAATAGTTTTTGTAGAATGTATGATGGCATGCGAGCGTCCCTGTGTACCGGTGCCTAAATATTTACACTATTTTTCTTGTGCGGGTCCTACACGTCCCGTACATATGCATAAAACGAAAAAAAGATCTGTTGTAATCTAATAGGTACTTAAGTTTTTTTACTGGTAAATTATGTGTTTATGAGTTTTGTATGAATTCAAAAAATACCAAAACTCTAAGGTTTTTATTTAAGGTAATTAATGGATAATAGTAATTTAAAAAAAAATTCTCTATCTTTCTTGGCTACGGGAAGGTTAAATCGACGTTTCAAACGGCTTAGCAGAATCCATCACCAGGACAGATATTCATGCTAGGACAAAATAACTAAGCTTTATATTACGAATTACACCAAAAATACTCATCATAATACTTTTGACCGAGAGAATATTAAATCATATCTCCGGCAAATTGTTTTGTATCTAGTGCGCCCAAATCGATTACTTTCCTCGCACACAGATCATCTAGTCTATCTTCCATCAGTGGCTGCCCTTTGTACGCAATATTAGATTATTTCTTCGCTTCTTAAATAACAAGGCCGAACAAATTTGATCCAACAGATATAATCACTTTATTTTTTGGGGGCCGGCTACTAAAAAGGTCTGAAAGGGCTTTGTCTCGTGTAGGTTTCAGGCTCCAGTAAACTATTATCAATTTTGCTTTCGAATTGAAAATGTTAATCTCTCTGACCTCAAGTTTATGGCTTGTTAAACACCTAAAATTCGGTATTACGGTTAAGTCTTCCAGTATTTAGGGTACTTTCACAAATATAATTTGCAGAACTTTGTAATTTTATTCTCTTTTTATAATTATTACCTACAGAACAGTGTTTTTTGGTAATTATTATGGAAAATAAGTTATTCAGAATGGAGGGTACTTTCATTTAAGTTGTAGGACTTTATGAAATTATTCTTTATTAAATTACTTATGACTGTGTTTTTAAATTCTGTTAGCTTTTTCGCAGTACGCTATTTATCTCTTTGATAATTAACCAACTAACGTTTGCTAAACCATGAACATTTGACTAATTGATAAGAAACTTTTCTAAAATAATGTAGTCTGAAAGGTAGCTGTGTATTTTTTTTAAATCTTTAACTTCCTTGTTTTGAGAAAGGGTTAATTAATAAGGTAAATTTTATTTTATTTATTTATTTAATTTAGAAGAATGTTTTACAGTAAGAATACTTTGTCTGTCCAACTGGAAAGTTCCCGTTTTAGGACATCAGTGTTTTCATAGAAAGCAATTATTTTGTGTTCACATTTATAAAATAAATCTTACACTTTGTTTTGAAACACCAATTTATTGAAAAGTAGTCTCCAACCGGTTTCGCACATCTCAACCTTCGTTAGGTTATAATTTAAAACTGAAAATTATATAATTTCTTCAAATGCTTGGTAACTTTGTGGCATCATTATTAATTATATAAATTGAAAATACACTTTGTATATACCACTTTACTTAAAATATATAAATATTTCTACATGTTTCGATAGCAATGCTATCATCTTCAGGAATAAATGAATACTAAAAAATAATTTCAAGTATAGAAAAATGATAAAAATTTAAAACAATAATTTAAGAATATACAAAATATGAGCATAAACAAAAATGAATTAAAGTAGGTAAGTAACAGATTAAAAATGTTAATGACAAAATAATTATAAAACATTGAATAATACATTAAATTAGAAATATAAATAAAAATTATCATTATTAATATTAATTTGAAAATAAATTTAAGAGATAGCTATTTTTAAAAAATATTTGATTATTTATTAAATTTAATTCGCTATTAACACTTTTTCTTATTTCTAAAATTTCAAATTTATCTAATTGTAAACCAGTTGTATTTGTATGTAAAACTTTTAAACCTTTATTTATATCAAACGAATGATTGGTTTCTAAAATATGATTTGGAAAATTCAGAATAGTTGTTATTATTTAAACATCTTAGGTGTTCCTTAACCCTAATACTGAAATTTCTACAAGTCTTTCCGATGTAAAAATAGTTGCAATCATTAGAAATCAATTTATATACTCCCGATTTATTCAAAATTTTGTATATTTATATTTTGTATATTCTTAAATTATTGTTTTAAATTTTTTATCATTTTTCTATACTTGAAATTATTTTTTAGTATTCATTTATTCCTGAAGATGATAGCATTGCTATCGAAACATGTAGAAATATTTATATATTTTAAGTAAAGTGGTATATACAAAGTGTATTTTCAATTTATATAATTGAAAATTATACTTAGAGTGAGCATGTATATTTATAGGTGAGATATACAAAATATAATAAGAGGGAGACAAAATTAAAATGAAACAATGGAACAGTGAGACAATGATATGTTTACATGTAATAGAATAGAAAAATACATAAAAAAGAAAGACACAGATCATCAAAGTAGATAGGGATTAAGAAGACGTGAGAAATTTTTAGATAATATATTTGGAAAATATTATTAATACTGGACTTGACACAAATCTATAGCAGAGTAACTGGTATCATGAATCCCATAGGAATCGGAGCATAGTACATTATAACATAGTTGACATTTGTCACATTAGAAGGAGTCGCTTTTATGACACGTTATTGTGTTCAGCAGCTCGGATGTGGAATATTTGCCGGCATCTGTGTTTCCTTACTCCTGCAACATGAACATGCAATCCTTCCTTTCCTCAAAAAGATCCTCGATAAAGTATCCCCAAAGATGACATATTTACATGTATATATATATAACATGTGATGCACGCATATTTTAAACTACTGTGGTTTGGTACGGAATAGGGATTTAAATAATTTACATTTTATAAAATAAAATTAATAACAATAACATTTATTAGTATATTAATATCAACATTTTTCGAAAGCAAAGCTATCCTCATCAGGATAAACAGTATACAAAAAATAATGATGAAATATAAAATAATAACGTACGAATAGATGTAAGTAATGTAAGTAATCAATTTAAAATGTAAAAAATTATTTTTAAATTTTTTTTTAATTTATTAAAAAAAATTATTAAAAATAAATCTTATTATGAATTATTAAATAATGAATTTATATTAAAAATTAAAAAAAAAAAAGAAATTATTTCGTTATCAATATAAATAAAAACAGGAAAATAATGGGATATAAAAATATTGTGTTTTAGGTAATAGTTATTATTACAATTTATATTAATCCCATCCTAAATATAGTTATTCATGCAAAAATAAATTTAATAGATATCTATTTTTAAAAAAGTATTTGATTATTAATAATAGTTAACGTAAGGAAATATTGATCACCCAAAAGACATTGGTAATCACGCGATAAGTTGGGCTCTGTGAATAATCGTGGTGTATTATTTTACGTTTTCGATATTGTCTTCTATTAGTTTTTCTTTACCGCGAGGGACTGAGAGAGTTTACAAAAGTTACGGACAACTTTCTAAAAATATTGACAGTACCGCAACACATTGTAAAATAACTTCTGGAGGCATTCATACTTTCTATAAACCGGGGACTATGGAAAAAGCTGACATATTTTGGGTATCTACAGATGTATATTTTTATTTATTTCTATTTTTGGTAAGGTCAGGCGCCCCTGGGGTGATATTTAGCAAAATTGGCACTTTACAAACTAACCAAGTTTGAACGGCAAATACCTATAACATAATCATTTTTAAATGGTAATTGTACCTGAGACTAGAGGGGTGATTAAAACCAATTGGATAGTATACACTCAACACGTAAATTTTCTGTTAAATGGAGCTACTCTGCATTAATGGATATAGGAGTAGATATAGTGGGGTATCTAACTACGACACAATAAAATAAAACTACTTTCTCATAAGCAACTTTCGAGGGTGGAAGACAAATTAAGTATTACCCCAGTAAAAGCATGACATTTAGGTACTGTAAAGTATGTAGTTGTGCACATTTTAACAATGGAATAAAGATAAACACAGGAAATGTGATGTGGGCCCTTAAATTTCTATTACAGAACATTATTTCACCATTTCATTTCTATCAAATGGGATTGGAATATACAATGAAGGCAGAGTAAAAGAGATAGGGCGCTGTAGTAGTACAAAACTACTGACCCTATACAAATCGCACCCTACTGTAGAATTTGGAAGCCACCTCTGGTCGGGAGCCTCAAAATATCTGAAAAAAAACCCTTGACTATGCAGAAACGCGCGGTCCGTCTGATAGATTCGCCTATCTTAACACACGGATTACAATCTTTGGAGCACAATCGTCAGGTGGGAATGCTGTCTTCGTTCTACCGATATTTTAATGGAAGACGCTCTGAGGAACTAGCATCGTTGATCCCTTTGGCATCGTTGCATAGTTCGGAAACACTCCAAACACGCGCCCAACATTTCCACATGGTTGACATATTCACATGAGAACGGGTCACTTCTACGAGTCGTTCTTGTGTTCAACAGCTCTGCTGTGAAATGATTTGCCGGCCGCTGTGTTTCCTCCATCCTATAACATGGGTCTCTTCACGATCCGAGTTCATTCCTTCCTATCCTCTAAAAGACCATCCAGCATTCCCAAATATGATACAGGCTTTTGGGGAAATCATTTCCCTCAGGGCCTCCTGTGTGGAGTTACTGTAAAAAAAAATCTGCCAAATATAATATGGTACTAATACGAAGGCATACGGGCTTTTATTTAAATCATCATGGAAAGCACTTCTACTGTGTATTCTTTATTCTATGTTTTAACCCTCCCCGGCCCCTTCTCCTCTCGATCCCCTTTGTTAATTTGTAGGGTAATAAATTTAAAAAACAAATCTTCCAATCTATACAACGTGCTTCTGATATGTGGACAAAAATAAATAGAAATATCAGAACAAACTAAAAAAAACAACTCATGAAGATAGAAGGCAATTTATGAATCATAAAGATATTTTCTCTGAGACTACCAAAGGCTACCAAAGTTTCCATTCAAGAAGGGTTGGGGCCCTTGCGGTTACAATTATATTCATGTTATTTCATTTATATTTATGATACTTCATATCATAATGGATTGTTTGGACTTTGCAGACGTGTTATCTCAGCTCCACAGGATACGGGGTATGGTTCCACTAAATAACATCTCCGGGGTAATTGATTATTGATATCTTCAAATGTTTCAACGGACATACGAATTTTCCTTATTTTCACCATTTTCATAATATTATACTCGTATGTATTTTGTACGTGATATCATCACCAAGTGTTAACGTGTATGGTAATATAAATGGATGCCGTATAAATATGTATTTTTAAATATAATATTTTATTATTTTCACTACAAGCGGCCTCCATGGTGTTTGCCACAACCGTCCACAAAGTTTTCCGGTACTTGTGGAAAGTAAAATGGTAGTATATTCAATATCCGAATTGAAAAGAAGCGAATTGAAACTGCGGAAGAAGAAAAAATCATTCTTTATCGAAATACAACACAACCCCACCTACCTACCTACCTACCTCATACATTATACGGGGAGAAAACTTGTTTTTCAAGTCCTAACTGAGGCGGGAAAAGGCATAGAACTCGATTTTGTAGATTGTAAGAAACACGTTGTTTGTTCCTTTCTAAAATAATTGATTAATACATAAAATATCTTAATTTTTGCAACCATGGTTTTAATACATAATACAAAGCTATTAGATTAGGTATTCGTCAATTTACGAATATCCTGTGAATTTTTTCAAATATCTAACATAAATATTTATGAATAAAAAGAAAAAATCATAGAATATCACATCAAGTATGCAAAATTAGAAACAAAAATAACAAGATTCTTTACAAATTAACTTAAAAAAAACAACAAATTTCTTAAACTGATTTTTGCAGTTTTTATTTTTTAATATTCGTCAATAAAACGTATTTTTTTTAAATTTATTTATATTTCAATTTCGTAAAAAAGCATTTAATTTGAGGCTTACCATAATCATAGTATAAAAACATGAATTTGTTTTAAACCATTTTATTTTTACATATTGATATATACTACCGTTCCATCGCCAGGACTATCTACAAACTAAATACAACTGAAACTAATGATTTTCTATTCTGTTCGATTCACATATGCGCCGCTCAAAACAAACACTTAAGTTATGGTTGTATTTTTGTCAATGACGTAGATCTCTATTGCATTGTGCTCGTGGTGAATTGCGCATGATGTCAATATATTTTTAAATTGGTAAAAGTGCTTTCCACCGTACTTAAAGGAAATTAAAGTACTGGGAAGATGTATTGTCACCGCCCAGGAAAAGATTAATAGAACAAATTCTTTTAATGAAAAAGAAGACAGAATCAGTTGCTAGGAACATCATTTGAACAACGAAAAAACTTGAACAATTAGGAACAAAAACCATAAAATTGCTAAAACTAGCTAAGTAAAGTGTAAAATTATATTTAGTTATTACATAAATAATTTACCACATTTACCGCAAACTACTTCAGATGTTCTGTACAGCATATTATCATATATGATGATAACAAAAACCAAACTACCTTAATTAGGCATAAAGAACATCAAATTAGTTACGATAAAACCCAATTTACCACAATTAGCACAAATAACATCAAATTAGTTACGAAGAAACCTAATTTACCACAATTAGTACAAATAACTTCAAATTACCACAACACAATACAAAGGTATTTCCATTCTTCAGATTCATAACTCTGTGTGTCAGCCGTAATGTGATTTGTATTGGGAAATTCTCTCATATTTTGATAAATTGAAGTCTGAAATTGGACCTCAGATGGAGGAGTTGAGAACTACAACAGCAGATATTTGTCAGAGGAAGCTGAAGACGTTCCTAGATAAAGGAAGTGAAAATCCAATGGCATTATTTTTATTGTTTGACGCAGGAACTTATCACAATGGAGAAATTCGACCATAAAATAATATATTTTCCCAGCTTTATTACCAGCCGACGGATTGATGAAAATACACCTCCCTCGCAGAAAATACTTCGGCGGAGGGAATTCATAGAAAAAAAGGTCGATCGATCTATGAACAGTTTTGTGCGGACGTTAGCGATTAGCTTGTATTATGATATTTCTTGCTTCAACCCATATTAATTATGACCATGCAATATCAATTTAATATCATTCACACTATAAAATTGAAGATGTCATTAGTTCGGTGTCAAATAGAATACAATTTAACAGTGAGGGCCCATTAAAATTATCAGAACATATGATAATTACAGACTTAACTTGTTACACAAAATTAAAAATTCAATTATTGACAGCCCTGAACTATAAATACATATATAACTAAATATACGATTTCTTTGCATGTACCATATACATCAACATCGTGGCATTATTTACCTTATTATTATGTCAACACCAATACTGTATGGCAAATGATTGTATAGCCCCGTTCGCCGCGTACATAATTGAGGTAATAATTATAAAGACATTGTCGGCATATATAACACATCAATAGCAAAACATAAACATACCCGTATTTTATTTATAAACGAATTAAAATTACGATTTAAAAAAAATTATTAAAAAACCCTTGTAACTTTTTTCCACTTATTTATTTTCGACCGGACCGGTTTCACCCTATCACGAGCATCGTAAGACTGACACAATGAATACTAAATCTATGGTATATATAGCATCGATGTCGGGAGGGAGTTCTCCTGTTTTCTAATATTATTTTTATTTTTAACTTGAAATTTGTTTTATTGCTGACAGTACTATTTACTTTTATGTTTTTAAAATTTACTTTCCTGTTGGTTGATTACCCCCTGGAAGACGGATAACGTTGTGTTTATTTACTGAATCTATGGGTTTTGTAAGTTATATAATGGCATTGGGTCAGTTTTTATTTGAACATATGATTGTTTCTAGTTTTGTTATTTCCCTGTGATTTCCGTCTTATTTGCTAAGATGAATTTTATAGCAGTTTTTGTCCCATTCAAAAGAAAAGGTGAATTTTGAATTTTCGCGGGCTGTGTACATTCGATTATCGATTTTTTTTGTTATGTTGGTACACATATATTTATCATATGTTAGCATTATCAGCCATTTTGGATCAGTGGTTTGTTTTTGACAACTGGAAAGGTTAGTCACGTTTTGTTTTTTCTTCGATTTTTACTAAAAATTTTTGTGAAAAATCAAAACATCGGTTTTTTGGAGATTTTTGAAATGCTGATTGAGACATAGAAAACAAAGCAAATCTTAACGTGACTAACGCGCAGTTGTCAAAAACAAACCACTGATATGTGGTTTGTTTTTGACAACTGGAACATATGTGTACCAACATAACAAAAAAAAAATCGATAATCGAATGTACACAGCCCGCGAAAATTCAAAATTCACCTTTTCTTTTGAACACATCTCGTATATATTAAAAGAGTGGTGTTAACAAATTAATTTTTAACTCATTTATTATGAAGATAATATCAAAAACTCTCAAAATGAAACATGAAACCAAGCAGACGAAGAAAAGAAAAAATAACGGCACTATCTGGGACACGTATCCACCATCCCATGTTCAAAATAAATGGGAAATCATTGAAGATGATATTAACAGTTTTTAGAAATCTATGTATGATACCGATAGAAATTACGGGAGGGATTGGGGTAGCCGTAGTTCAGTGGATTAGAGGTCCTTGGTTCAAGTCCCAGCTGCTGCCGTTATCTTTATTTTCTGTGTATTTTCGATTTCGTATTTCATTTTGAGAGTTGTTAATATCATATACAATGATAATTTTTTTTTCATTTTAATTTGCTTACCGTAGTCAATATCATAACAAGAGTGGACGTTACTGAACTAGGCTAGGGCCAAATAGATGCCCCATGCCCTATGCCTCTAGCCGTCCAAATGGTACAAAATGGCAAGTCTTTTTCCCCACCTTCCTCGTCCCCTGCTCTTTCCCATCCCCAATAACTTCAGCCACACAACTTTCCCCAATTGGAGATGCTATAGTCTCACTGGCTCCAGACGGTTGGGACTATCGTGGGGTATTCAGATATAAAAAAAAGTCTTTTAATTCTGACGTCTGTGATACAAACACCAAAAATATTCATCTATCAATTTTGTTTTCAGGATTGTTCCGCCGCGCCATATTGATGTCAGGCAGCGCTTTGTCAGACTGGGCTGTGACTTCCAACCCGCTGCAGTTCACAGTACAGGCCGCCCAGAGTCTCAACTGCCCGCTGACAGCTGATGACCTCGGAGACTGCCTGAGGAGGAAGAGGTTAATCAACTTGTTATCTAATAAACGGTGATCGGATAAATCAACGTGCAAATGAATCAGCACACCATTTAAACTAACTAACTAACTAACCATCACGCTGTTTCCCCGCAGGGGTAGCCAGAGAAGACGGACCGCCGAAAAAATCGGTATTGGCATACATTTTTTACTTCATTCACATTCACACGACGTCACATACATTCTCTTTTGTTTTTCCGACTTCTGACATGGCCCGATTCAAGTATTTGATTCACTTAATCGCGCCATGTCTTCCTCGCACGTCCCTGGCTTCTTCTTTCATTCACATTTGCGTCACATATTCTCCATACACTCCTTTCTTAGTTCATTAGCTCTACATGCCCAAACCATCTATATTCTTAATCTTACTCACTACGCTTACATCAGCCTTGCATTCTTTACGAATCTCAACATTTTCAAACGATCACACATGGTTTTTCCACACAAAAGTCTCAGAAATCTCGTTTCTACAGTCTACTTTCATCCTTCTTCTGCCATGTCTGGTAAAAATACTTCCCAAATACACAAACTCATCGACCTGCTCCAAGTATTCATCATTCACAACTATATTGCAAACTCTTTTCATACTCTCTCTTTTAAAAACAATTACTTTAGACTTACTTATATTCATCATTAGCTCATTTTTCATACATACTTCGTTCATCCTAGATACGAGGGACTGTAAATCTTTCATTCAGGTAGCAATCAGCACCGCATCATCAGCATACAACAGGCACGCCATTTATTATTTAGAAGTAATATGAAGATATTTAAAGTACGACAAAAATTAACTAACACATAAACCTACTCTAACCTAACCTAATTAATGGTTTATTTTGTGTGTTTAAATATTTTTATTTATTAAAAAAAATATATTAATTAGGCTAGGCTAGATTAGGTAACAAGTTCAGTTTTTTTTCGTACTTTTAATGACTATATACAAGGGTTGATTTATCGTATAATTCTATACGGGTTATGGATGTTTTATTAAACCATTCATCCTTGTTTGTCTGGGCCCCCCAAAGGCGAAGTTGGGGAAGGCATCTCCGGAAACTGTTCACGGAGATGCTGTGTCTGCGGTGAACGTAGACCCCTGAAGAAGCGTCGGACAGGGACGCAAACGGAAGTGTTGATGATTGCTTGTACTTTATTGTACTCAAGGAGATCAGTATCGTAAAATTCTAAAAAAAACATGTACCCCTTACGCATATGGCAATAAGGCTAATATTCTCGCTTTACACCTGTTTTGATTTATGAAGAAAAGAATCGCGCTTTTTTTATGAAATTTAGGCACAAATGTTTAAATGTTTTCTGAAAGTATTTTAAAACATTTGATTTGCTATATTATACAATAAAACTGTATCTGAAAAGGGGTTCGTAAGTAAGAGATTTTTCACTTCAAAGCATTTTTTACCAGGCTTATAAAAAGACTCAACAAATAAATGTTCAAATAAATCAGTAGCCAAGATGTGTTTTACTTGGCGTTTTTTTTTTAATTAAAAGATCCATAATGTTTCCAGACCTTCAAATTTTTAAACCGAAACACATGATTCTGCAATACTTCGCATTGCAAATCGTTAATATGAAATTACCCGTTGAAGTAACGTGCATTATATTTTACAGATTATCAGACATCATGGCGGTGAGAGTGTTAGCTCCTAAGTACATGACTCCATTCGGTCCCATCATCGATGGCTCTGTCATTCCCAATGAGCCAGCTCAAGTCATGGGAGTATACAAGAACCTCTTCAGCAAGTAAGCCAAATGTTTGTTTTTGCCTGTCCACAATTAAGGTGTCTAAATTATTGTTTTCCTGTTTTATGGAACACAAGAAGCGTTATATTTTTAAAAGCAACTTTAATACGAATTCAAAGATCGAGTAGAGCCTTTCTTATATTTTCCCAGAATTACTCAGACTCTTTGTGCTTCTTCTTTGGTGTTACTTACTTGACTTTATTACGTTACTAGAGACTTGTCCTAATGTGACCAACAGTATACGAGTAAGTAATTCTGCTAGCTGCTGCTAAAAGTATAAAATGATTTTTCTAGTATTGAGCGAGATTACATAAGTTCTTAAGCAATTTTGAAATTACATTTCCAGTAGAACTAAACTCCTTTCAAAACTCAATGGAATTGAATATACTTCATATTCGACAGTGTTGTATCCAAAATTCATGTACGTTCATAAAAATAGAACCAAAATTAAAATAATAGAACATAAATAAAAGACTAGAAGTAAGGGCAGAAATGACCGTTGTGTTCTAACAAGCAGCACAACGATCAACAAGTATTCTCGTACCTCGGACCGCAAATATACAATAAAACCCATTCACATCTGGAACGGTATAAACTGTGGTGCTTCTGTTCAAAAATAGCCAAATGGCTTAAAGTTTTAAGCATGACAGAATCAAAAAAAATGTCACAAAATATTTATTATGAATAGTTTTCTGTTCGCTTTTATTTCTTTTCTCCCTTATTTTTTTTTATTCTATTGGAGTGTATTACCTGTACTATATAGGTACATAAAAATAATGATCTTTATAAATTTGATGTTACATATTATTATATTCCAAATAAGAAATATTATAACAATTTGAGAGCAACATGGTGTAATTATGCACAACATAATTATTTTCTTAGAACAGTTAGAAACTAATAGTTGACTGGACAATAATGTATTCACACTGTATTGCGGCTGATCCTAGATTCACGTATACTTATGCAATTACACATATAACATTTTACATTAATTATGCATATTTCCACCTTTTGACTTCTTTCCGTAGGTTTTTTTCTATCAAAATGAATTCAATAAACGTTTTTAATAAACGTAAAAAAAAGAACAATTACTTTGTTTAAATCAGTATTTTTTAGTATGTAAATATCTACATGTTTCATATTAAAACAGTCGTTTAAACAAAGTAATTATTTAATTTTTAATTATTTTGGTTGAGATTTTTATATCTCAATAAAAATATAAATAAGATTTCAATCACATCATTGTGTTCCTTAGGAACTTTGTAATCATTATATAGATAGCTGCCAATAATATGTTTCTTTCCGTTTTCATGATTCATTTAGGTTATGCTAATATTATTTTCTACAATGATTAAAGTAATTGTTATTCATTTATTAATTATGACTCCACAAAGTGATTGCGCATCTTTTGAAGAAACCATAAAAAAATTGAAAATAATTCTATACGTATACTTGCCCTTCTAAAATCTAATGCTATGACTACACAATTGCCCAACGTCCCAACTTCAACTCCGTTCGGAGTCGGAACGTTGGTTGATCATAAAGTGACTATAAATCGGGCAACTACACGATCGGCCCACTTTCCAAATACATACTTAAAATTACTGATGTCATTTTAGCTAAAATCTATCGATCTATCGATATTCATAGAAAGTCTACCGAAATTTCTAATATTATTGGAACAATTCGTTTTCCATTAGGTACTCATAATACCGGAAATAAATATAACTAATAGCTGTTGCGCCTGTTTTACCTTCGTATTTTATTTTTACGCACAGTCTGAGTCAGATTGCAGCGCAAAAAAATATAACAACTAGCCTCGATTAACATTGGATAACATGCATTTCGCTATTGAGGTATTTTTTTACGAAAAACGGGGCTATATAAATTAATCCTACTATAAGTTTAATATGCTTAATGCATATTTGGGCGTTTATTTGGGTGTTAGTTGCATATTTGAGCCCTCATTGGTCATTATAAACATTGTTGAGTCATGTTTTTTTCTTCGCACAGCATATCCGTCGCGATAGTTTGCCGAACTCGTACTGAACGGCCAATGTGTGGACGTCGGTTCAGTTCAGTCAAGTAATTTGAAGATTGGGCCAACTAGTTCGCCACCGAAACGATCTCGGGCCAACTCGCCGAATTCGAGCCAACGTTGGCCCAATCCGCGCGAACTACCCCTCCACACAATCTCCCAAACGTTCGAGTTGGGAGGTTGGGCGATCGTGTGGTCGTAGCTTAAGTCTTCTTAGAAATGTCTATGAATGTATATTCTTACTTAGCTACCCCACTGCCTAGAGTTATTTATATACGACATAGATTTCGGAGAAAACTAGTGTCGTAGATTAAATCCAAATATTTTCATTTCAATATCGTAGATTAAGTCTAAGTATTTTCAAGGGAATTTATAAAATCAAGCCACAAACTGAAAGTTTATTATTCTTTGAATATAGAAAAAAGATTACCGTGTCCTGAATATCATCAAAAGATTTTGACCTTCGTGGAACTTTTGTTTCAGCGTGTTGGGACACGGTAGAACCAAATCGTTTATAAAAACTGAAAAAGCTGCGTTGGACTTTAAGCCTTTTCAAACCAAACCACATATTTTCTTATAACATGAGGTCAATCTGCAAAGTATCCATCCGTGTGCCTGAAAAGCTATTTTTTTATATATATTATATTATTTAAATCGATCATTCATTTAAATTTTTCGATATTCTTTCTGGAACAGAAAATCTATTTAATTATGTAGTAAGTATTTTAGTTTTTATTATTGTGAAATCTGTTTCGACGTTCAAATAAATGTCTAAAATTTGGTTCGGTCACATTGCGATGACTCACTTATATGATTTTATTTACCCCCACCCAATTTTAATATTTATGACATTTGAAATGTTTTATTAATATTTTCGATTAACACGGATTTACTCTGGTGGACCCTTACCTGATTGCCCGTGAGGTGGTTTTTCACAAAAACGGCGCTATATAAATCGTCCAAGTATTATTATTATTATTAATACCCGGCTTTTAATGGAGGAAGATTTTTCTTAATTGTTTTATAATGATATGATTGCTATTAAGGCAATGAATTTAAGTATGCGGTAATTCCGTGAATTTTTACCAACAATTATAATCTTTTGATTTTTTTTTAATACTGAGAAGTGGTGAATAGATATTTTTCTTAGTTTATTAATTAACGTTAAATTAAGATCATTAGTTGGTTTGTTGATCTCTAGTTGTTTTTCATTTGTTTTCTCGTTATCAATTAAAAGATAAAAAAATTGAGTTGATTGAGTTAAACATAATAACAATGTTTTATCTGTTCTGTTGTCGACACCAAAGTATATTTTACAGTTATCTATATTTTAAAACAAATTAAAATTTACAAAATTAAATTAACAATTAACATCCTGTGTTTTCATACGAAAAGAAAACCGCAGAGTCCGAATACCCAAAGCTTAAGGATGAGACTGGTTTCTTTTACCGGTATCCGTAGTACCGATACCATAATCTTCATTTAACTGAATTGGATTAAAAAGACATATTTTTTACAACAGTTTTTAATAACCTTCAATTGAACAACACGACAATTCAAGTCTTCGGCAATAATTCTGCAAAACAGAAAATAACTTCAATGACCTTTTAAGAATACAGTTACAATACAAAGAAGACTCTCTGACTCGATACTTTGATAAAACGACAAAAACATGACTCCGTTAAACGCGGCAAGGGTGACTTTTGGTAAATTAACTAAAGAGCTTTTTTTATTAACTCGCTTAAGTCGGTAGCCAATGATATTATTTCGAGTTTTATTCAAAAATACATCTCTGGCATCGTAACAAGGTTAAATGTAATTATACGTCTGAGAACCTAATGGCAATGTACTCCCGTCAAAAGCAAAAACGTGGCATATCCTAAAACGTATTTTGTGGCAAATTGACTTTTGTCATTTTATTTTATTTTTAACATTTCCTAGAATTCAAAATTTATGTACTAAGCTTCCCTACTAGGTACTGTATTTTTTTCATAAGTCATCAACCACTTTTAGATTGTCTTAATAACCTCTTTATTTCTTTAATATAGTCTAGAAATTATAAAATGAAAAACGTTTATGATGGATATTTGACGGTACCCCGTTTCCAGAGAACCGTCAGTGGGGACTCCTTCCAGGCACCCTTGATAGTAATGATGGTATCCTTGGATTGGCGTACTCTGCACCATTAGTTTCCCATGCGGTGACTGAGAAGTGCCCTGAAAGAGTGCACTTGTCCCTCTAAGAACATTTCCTTAGCATTGCAGTATTTAAAAAGGATGATTTTTTTTAAATCCTCACTCTTAAGTGAAAGTAAAAATTTCATTTTTTTAATTTCACAAGAGGTTAAAATGCATATGCTGCACATAAAATCAATTTAGTAATATTAAATATCTTAATATTTTAATTGATGATAAACTCCGCAGGGATTTACATATTAACGGAACTTAATAAAACTTATAAAACTCATTTACTTCTTCAAAAAATTACGAAATATCTTGTCAACCACTTAATAAAGCTAGTAGGCCTCACGGAATATCTGCCTTGCAGAGGTGTGCTGCATAAATTGCTCCAGCTTTGTCCAAGCTCTTTAAAATATCCCCGAAATGTGGCTCTGTGCCCTCTGGTTGGAAAAAAGCGGTCATTCACCGTATACCTAAGAAAGGTGACCGCTCTAACCCGGCCAACTACCGCCCTATAGCGATCACATCAGTTCTGTCCATGGTGATGGAACGTGTGATCAACGACAAACTGCTCACATACTTCGAGAAGAACAAAATTATTAACGACCGTCAGTACGTATTCCGGCAGAACTGCTCATGCGGTGATCTTCTCGCGTATGTGACGCATATTTGGTGGCGGTGCCTGGAACATTATGGTGATATTCAAACGGTCTCACTGGACATTTCTAAGGCCTTTGATCGGGTTTGGCACCGAAGACTTGTCAACAAACTGCCTTCTTACCGACTTCCCGTTTCCTTGTGTACGTGGATTGCCGACTTTCTGAGGGAGAGATGTCGACTCGCTGATGGTTTCATCTCTTCCTCGAATTCCATAAATGCTGGCGTCCCACAAGGATCGGTTATGTCTCCGACATTGTTTTTGTTGCACATCAATGACCTCTTGACATATGCACCAATCCATTGTTACGCGGATGACAGTACAGTCCATGATAGCATTTAATTTGACAAGCCCCTAAGGGCACACAAACTCCAACGGCTCGGAGAGCTTCGAAGCAGAGAATGGACGGTTACCTCGAGAGGGTCTCCTCTTGGGATATGAATAACCTCGTCGAATTTATTATTTCAAAGACCCAATCATGTCTGATTACGTTTTAAAAGGATAGAAATGACAATCTTGTCTCCTTTAATGGAACCAATCTTCCCAACAAGCCCTCCATTGATATGCTTGGTGTAACCTTAAGTCACCAGCTCAGGTATGGGGGCTCCATCGAAGCCAGAGTAAAGTTAACCTCTCAGAAGCTGGGCGTATTGTACAGAGCCCGCAGATACTTTAATATTACACAACTGCTGACCATGTACAAAACGCAAGTGTGCCTCAGTGTAGAATTTGGCAGCCACCTCAGGTCGAGAGTCCCAAAATACATTTGCACATGGTTGACATTTGTCACGTGAAAACGGGTCGCTTCTACGACTCGCTCTTCTGTTCAACAGCTCGGCTGTGGAATGATCTGCCGGCTTCTGTGTTTCCTCCATCCTACAACATGGGTCTCTTCAAGACCTAAGTTCACTCCTTCCTATCCTTTAAAAGACCCTCCACACAGCATCGTCAAATATTATATAGGCCTTGAGGGAAATTATTTCCCTCAGGGTCTCCTGTGTGGTGTTTCCGTAAAAAAAAACGTGTATCTAAATAGAGTATATTATGTTTTGTGTTACTCTCATTTAGAATATAAAATTTTGAGATGGGGATCAGCTGCGTCAAATTACATAAAACCACTAAATATACCTTAGAAATACATCATAAAGACCATTTTAAAGGTTCCCATAAGGACGTTAACAATGGAATTTTTTTAACATTTCGACGTTCCAAGTATTCAAAAAATCTCTGCCTAAAATGTTAGTTCATCATCTCAAAAAGGACAAAATGGCTGACTCCTCATAATCATAAATCCAGGGAAACGCTACTAGGCAAGCTAAATGAACTTAAGTGTAATACTAATTTTGGACAAAGAAGCACTGAATTTTTAGCTGTAAAATCATAAGACAAACTCCAACATATTAACACAACGTAATTCAATCAATAATTGCATTAAGTTCAGCAAAACTTGGATTAACGAATTAACAGAAGAAGAAGTGACTTATTACTGGAAATACTCTACTCAAACCCGGAAGTTGAAATATAGAAGTCACTTAAACACCCCTATTCAAAACCTAGTTCTCCTCAGCACTGGATCTCCTAGTGAGGAGTACTATGAAAAAAATTCTATAATATATGTATTTTTATATGTATACCTTACCTTAAAATGTTAAAATTATACGAAAATTAATTTAAAAAAAAAGTTAAGACTCCGTATTTTGGAACAGCCAAAAAAAGTACTAAATAATCTTTTTTTAATATTTTTTTCAGAAGATTAGTATTTGCTTTTTGGCATAATTATTATTAAATTAATTAGAAATTACTTTGTATTCACCACTTTATTAATATATATACACATATATCAACATGTTTTAAAAGCTATGCTTTCCTCATCAGGAATATATGGAATACTAATTGATATGTATATAATCTTTTTTTATTCGCCTTATAATTTTAGTGGGTATATCCGAATCAGTCCCGAGTATCCCCAGTTGATACTAAATGTATCCACTGCCGGGATTATTTTTTCTCTCAATAATATTGTAAATAAAGCATGAACTCTCTTTTCACAAACGAATTATTTTTAATACTAATACCAATACCAATAACAATCTTTTGAAGAATTACATTTTTTGTTTTGTTTTCTAAAATATAAGTTTTAATTTATACCACCACACAAAAGTTTTAAAAGTCTATTTGTCTGTCTTAATACAAATCTCTAAATGGATACTTGGCTTCCGAAGTTTACCTTGGCAGCATAAAGGAAATAATTGAAAGAGACATACCTCCGAGAATATTTAATTTAGTATGAGAGTGGTACTAAAGTTTTCGAAGGCGCTAAGAAACTATTTCTTTAGAATTTTGCTTTACTTTTGAAGTGCTGATCCGTGTTGTACTACTTTAGCTTGTTTGAGTCCTTTTGTCCAATTTTATCGCAGCTTTAAACCTAATAAAAACGTGATACAAATTTAAAAACAAAACGCATAAATAATATGTTATCAAACCGGGACGGAGATAAGGTTGTGATCTATTGGGACTATCTTTGTTATTCTAATCTTTGATTCTGATGGCTCACCAGAGCGATGCGAAGGTTATCTGAGACTATTATTTCGTACAACAATTCTATGATTATTGAAGACAATATTAACAAATTCCAAAAGATAAATGCAACAGAAAAAACAGAGAAAATATGAAAGGATACGGTCGAATCTGGGACTCGAACCCAGGATCTCTTCGGGACCAGCGCTCAAATCAATTGATCTAATGATACCTTATTGCGTTCAATCATCTTTTATCGATATCGTACTTCAATTTATGAACTATTAATATCATCTACATTAAGTTCCCATTTTTACGGTTGCTATCTATCTATATTGACCGCGACATTCTACCCTATTCTTGAATCTCGGCTATACACATCAGATTTTTATTTATATGAGACATCTATCGAATTTTTTACAAGTCTAGGATTAATATTAAATTTTTATTGATATAACTTTTGTATGCTAATTGAAACTATGATGATATTGATGAAAATGACGAAACGCAATTAGGTGGCATTATCACAATTAGTTCGCTGGTCCCTGATAATAATAATAATTGGATGATTTATCCAATGAATGAATCCATAAAATGTCCTTAAAAGCGTAATTTTTTTTTAGATATTAACATTTTTTTACATTATTTACAGTGCTGCGGACTATGGACGCATTTGCGTACCAATGCGTGATTTTTTAAATTATTTTTACTTTTTCTATAAGTGACTTAAGATAAGCACTAACCGGCTAGTCTAGCTAAGTAATTTATTTGTGCGTTTCTTCAATTTATGGATATGATTGTCTGAAAAGATGAGTTGTAAAAGATGAGGATAGACCGATAGGTCCTGGGTTTTAGTCCCAGGTGCGACCGATATCGTTTTTTCTTAACTTTTCTGTTTCATATTTCATTTGACAGTTGTTGTATCATATTCAATTCTTTAAATAATATTACAATTATAAAGCATACAAAAGCTTAAATAACACCGTTCACTTGATTTAACTTACTTTAACCACCTTAGGTTCCGGTAAGCATATTGTTACAAGTACTATCAAATTTCCAACTCTGTTTCGTAGGAAATTACACATTATCATATGTCGGAAAATGCATCGGGTAACGTTAGTTTGAATTTGAATCGGTTCTGGAAAATATTTGCGAAAATTACGTATTAAAAGTACAATAAGAAATACGATTAATATGTACAGTTAGAATACATTAAGTGTATTTTGATATGCGGTCATTTTTTATGTTCATATTTATATAAATCAAAAACTGTATAAAATGAAAGTTTGCCTTCCTGTACCAGACGTAATCTGGCACACAAGAAAACTGTAAAGGCTACAGATTCCAATCTACGGAGTGAGGCTGGGAGGGGAGGTAGCACTCCTACCGTTCCTTTTGCCAGGAGGAACCGTACTGAGCACAACGACTTTTGTTAACCTTGTCCGAGGCAGTTGCTTATTGGGTCCAGTCCGAGGCAGTAGTCCGATAGGGGTAAGCAGTGGTCAGATTAAAACAAGGCGGGTGGTTCAGAAGTCAGAGCGGGCGGTGGAGATAGAGAAGTACTTGTCAGGCTGGCGGTCGAATGCTAACTGCCGCAAACTGGCGTTTGCAGGCTATTTATGACGGTCTACCAAGCGCAGACCGCCGGTGCCGTGTGGATGCCTGACAAGTCTCTCTCCCTCCTACTAGCCGTACCGCTCTAACGTTTTTATTTTGTCATTTAAGTATGAGCGGTCGGTGGAGAACAAGCTCGCCACAGACCGCCCGTTACATATATTAACAAACAATATTTTAATAACAAGTGGGCTGCGTCAAAAAATTCCGGGAGAGGCGGGACGTCCGATACACCTACCTGTCCTCGATTTTCTCGAAAATTACTCTACGGATTTTGCTGAAAATAGCATAGTTTATTCTTATTATTGCCAGAAAAGTTAATAAAGTAGTTTGAATGAAATCCAATACTTTGATATAACGTTTTAAACCCACCATGTTGTATTGAGGTTAGCCTATAGATATACCACTTTGGTTAGCCACAGATTATACATTGAAAAGAAGAAGATTTGTTTGGATTGAATATTTTCAAAATGAAAACACAAGTAGGTTCCTACTTAAGAACTTTATTATTTACATATACTTTGAAAAAAATAAATGTTTGGAATGAAATAAAATTTTCATTTTAATTTTAATTTTTCTTTGTTTATTGATATTAATAGTTGTAACAAAACATTACTATCGCTGTCAAATCAATTATGGCACCCAAATGACAAGGAAAAATGCACGAAATCGTAACATTTAACAAAACAAAGAACCTGAGCAAGGCCAGTACGGGTACACTTCAGTTAATTTGAAATAAAAATAAAATTTTCTGATTATAAACCTTGTTTTCTTATTCTAAACTGATTTTTGTTGTACATTTAATTTACAATTGACATAGATGGAGCAGTAATAAAAAAATGTTCTCTGAAATAACTTTTATTTTTACCTGAAGAATGAAAATGGAAGTAACGATCGACAAACTCTGTCAAGTTTTTGCGTCACATAAATAAATAAAAAAGTATGTTATTATTTCCAATTAAATGATTAAGAGGTATTTTATTAAATAAATAAACTAAAAATTACTTTATAATCAGCACTTTATTAATATGTACATGTCAACATGTTTCGAAAGCGATGCTTTCCTTATCAGGAATATACAGAATACTAAAAAATATAATAATAGTAAAGTAAAGACGAATGATAAACATTTTTTTTTCTTTAAAAGAAAGACAAATATTCCCTGGTTACGAATAACCTGACAATATTTGAAAATCTCCTACTACCATCACAGTAAGTGGAAGATGTTGCTTGTGTCGTAAATGGGGGACTTAGCCAATTGAACTCACGACGCCTGGGTGAGACCCAAACGCGATGCCAACTCAGCCACTGACCGGTCTGATAGAAAACAATCATGTAAGAATAGACAAATTATAAATAAAAACAATGAAACTTATTATAGTAGGTAAGTAATTAATCCAAAATGTTAATTATATAAAATATAGCTATTTTATTATTTACTCTTTTGTAGAACTCCATTTTATTTTATTTTATTATATTTTTTAAATTTAAAGTAAATCAAAGTTAATAATGGTATTATTAATTCCTGCAAGTATTTTAGTTTTTGTTATTATGACAGCTGTTTCGCAGTTGAATGCATTTTCAAACTGTGTTAGGTCATATTGCGACGACTTATATGATATTTTCACTTCTTCAATAAATGATAAATAACTCTTTGGTAATTTTTAATGAAATTAATAAGAAATGTTTTATAAACCACTATTTAATGTATAAATATCAATTGTTTTTATATGATTTTATTTGCCTTTAACCGATTTTTGTTCGTATGGGTTTTTGATTTGATTTATTAATGTTTTCGTTAAAAATCGATTTGTTCACAAAATAAATGTGATGATTAAAATTCTTGTAGTTGAAATCTGTTTTCTGCACTTTTGATTACTATGGGCCTTCCTTAATTGATTATTAATGACGTTATTGCTATTAAGGAAATTAATTTAATAGCGTATGTTCAAACCCTGCATTATTTTAAGAACTTATGTTAAATTTTAATGGTGTTTGAAATGATTTCTTTGATAGATGTGTGATTATTTTTTTGTTTCGTTATTCTTATCTTTGTTTACTTAATATACTGCTTTAGAAATTAATAAGTAATATTGCTGGTTGGATTTGATACAAAATATTAAAGTTGCTGGTTGGACTTGATATCGAAAATGTTAACTTGCTGATTGGATTTGATACAAAAAATACACTTGGTGGAATATAAGAAAGTTGGAATTTTTTTTTTCGTTTATCACTCAGGAGGCCACAAAGAAAATAATATCCCTCATAGCCTATGTCATCTTTGAGGGTGCTGGATGGAAGGTCTTTTTAAGGTGAGGAAGGAGTGAACATGGGTCTTGAAGATACCCATGTTGTAGAAGGGAGGAAACACAGAGGCCGGCAAATCTCTCCACCGCCGGGCTGTTAAACTCACAAACGAGTCTTAGAAACGAACCGCTCTCTTGTGACAAATGTTAACCGTGGACAAATGTTGGACGCGTGTTTGGTATGTTTCCCGACTATACACCGGTGCCGATGGGATATTAACGCTAGTTCCTCAAAACATCTTTCATTAAAATACTAGTAGAACAAGGACAGCATTCCCATCTGATTCCTGGGCTCTAAAGATTACAATTAATTTGTCAACATAGGGGATTTTAACAAACGGACCGCCCGTTTCTACGTAGAGTATTTCTGGTATTTTTAGGCTCCGGACGAGAGATGGTTGCTAAATTTAACAGTGAGGCGCACTTGGGAAATATACAGGGTCAACAGTTGTGTACTATTAAAGTATATATCTCTATAGTACGCCCAGCTTCTGAGAGGCTAACTTGATGCTGGCTTCGATGGAACTCCCGAGCGCGAACTGACACTTAAAGCTACACCAAGCATACGAGTATAAATGCTATTTAAACGCATTTTAAATTATTATGTGAATCAACTGCAACAAAAGTAACCATTTTTTAACAAAAACCATCACGGTATTTCCTTTATGGCCTAGGCAGATCACAAAGTTTAGCGCATACTCCTTGCTTTGGGATGAATATTTTTTAATTGCCACTGGTGAAAATGATCAAACATTAAAAAAAAATCAAAATTATTTCTTAAACAGAAATCAATTCATTGACTCGCCTGGGGACTAACAGTACCTAGTCTTACAGTCACATATTAGATATATTTCCTTTTTTGCTTAAAGTAAATACATTTCGGTTTCAGGAGACTAAATAACTTGAAGTATATTTTAATTCCTGAAGATGATTCAGTAGAATCAGTACCAGTCGACTATGCAAAAATCGAATTGATTTCAAACAAAGTATCTATTCATTTAATTCAAAAGATATATTTGCCATTTACAAAAAAATTCCCACTTTTCCTTCCTCCCTCACTCCTTTGACATTCTCTCTTCCCTTTTTGTAAGTTATCCCGTTCTATTACATGTAAACATATCTCTGTCTCCACTATTCCATTGTTGCGTTTCATTTTTTGTCTCCCTCTTATTGTATTTTGTATGTCTCATTTTATATGCACACTCAATGCATTCTTGTTTATTAATTGTTTTTGTGTTTAATTCGTAGAACTCCATTTAATTTTTTTATAAAATTAATCCAAATCAGATTTCATAATGTTATTATTAAGTGTTTTTAGGTTTTATTATTGTGACAACTGTTTCGGCGTTCAAGGCAGTTTAAACATGGCGTTGAATGCCGAAACAGCTGTTAAAATAATATAAACTAAAAATGCATGCACAACTTAATAATAATATTATTAATTTTGATTTCCATTAAATTAAAAAATATATATGTACATATATATGTGTATGTATATTTTTGTTTAGTTTTATATTTTACCCTGACGAAGCTTGGGATACGTGAAACTGGGTGGTGATGAATTAAAAATAATTTAGTTTTTTTTAAATTTCTAAACAAAGTGTTTGATTTATTGCATATAAATTAGCTTCCATTTAAATTGTGTTAAGTGAGTTCTAATACACTTTTCTATTATTCCCACTCTTGGCGAGAGAGGTAGATGCTTGGAAATGTATCGCAATACATTAAAATAATGACCCGATTCAAACATTTGGACTGCTTTGTTGTGTTATGTTTCTCAACACTTCTTTATCGAAGACTAATTAATCTTCTTAAAAGCTGAAATTTTCCGTGGAATTAAATTACGTTGAAGCATAATACATACAAAAAAACTTGATACATTGCTACTCTTGAGCCAAAGAGACTGGTGAGTTTAAAAACAAACAAACCATCGCTGAGTGCCGTGCTTACAGACAAACAAAAGTGTTTCTCCGAAGTAACAGAACCTTTTTTGGTTTGTTAGTATCTACAGAAATAAAATTAAAAAAAACTGTTACAATGCTTAACGAAGTAAGGTCATCTGAAGGGGTTGATGTCTTCATAGTGTACGGAAGGAAAATATTACCTTTATAACTTTCTGTTGCTTTATATTGATTCTTTACTGTGAACTGCGAGGCTGTAATTTATTTTTGTCCTACTTTACACAACGCATATATTTTAACCATCATTTCGATATATTGATTTATGTGGTAAACTATAAGGTTAAAAAGAAAATTAGTTAGGTCTTTTTTAGTCCACCTCACTAAGATGTCGTCTGATTAGGATATTAATAAATTAACAGAAGAATTCAAAACTAGTACTTATGACCAACGGAGCCATTTTATCGGGATAATAGAGAAGGGTTGTTTCTTCAGGAAACTTTTCGCATAATAATTTTAGATATTTTATTTCTAAGGTACAGTTATAATCCGATAAACAATATAAGACAACTCTTGTTTAATTTTACCTATAGTACCCATTCATAGGAGGTACGTTTATTTTTAAGACCTCCTGAATTCTTGCTATGCTTATTACATTATTTGTAAAAATTCTCGAACGACGAGCTCTAGCGTTGGAATTTGTAGCATAACACAACCAGCTATTTTCAGTCCATATCGTTATTCTATTATGAACTATGGAGCTTTGAAGTATCCGTGTGACTATAATTAAATAAGATTGTGTATAATATTTAAAATTATACAATAAAAAGAGTGTTGCTGTAACATGAAAAAGTTCTGTGCGTAAAACCACTGAATTGAAATTTTACATATTTATAGACCGATTTTGATTAATTTAAAACTTCCTCACTAGAATAACTTAAAATATAATGGAGTGTGCCATAATTTGTTTATTAGTTCCTTATTAAAACAAGTACGTGAGAAATAT
Organism: Halesus radiatus; assembly: GCA_022606495.2. Taxonomy (NCBI): domain Eukaryota; kingdom Metazoa; phylum Arthropoda; class Insecta; order Trichoptera; family Limnephilidae; genus Halesus; species Halesus radiatus. The sequence goes on from JAHDVE020002040.1 coordinate 56,312, forward strand.
TTTCCTAGTAGGTTCATATCTTTATATGTTCATTATTTCATATTAATATTTTACTTCTTTTTTTATGTTCCATATCACTCGTAAAATTGCAAATTGGATTTTCACTATCCGCCCTATCCTACTGGATAAAAAACTTAAATAAATAAATAAGAAATAATCTCTTTATAATTTTCCCGATGAAGCTTGATCTACGCGAAACCGGTTGGCGTTAAAATACGAGTATAATAAATTCGTGTATTATAACAAAGCGTACTTTTTAAATTTATTATTACTTTATTAAAAGTTTTTGGTGCATATTAAAGTAGATGTAACTAACTAACTAACTAACCATCGCGCCGTTTCCCCGCCGGGGTAGGCAGAGAGGACTGACCGCCAAACAACTCGATCTTGATACATCAGATTCTTTTAGTCGGAACCATAATTCTGTCTATTTTTGATTGTCAATGGAATAATACCACATATAAGGATGGCATCTCAATTATTGAATAAAACCAATTCAATGTTTTTCACGTAAAATATAAGGAGATGGAAATTTGTTTTTTATTCGAACGAATTAAATAGAGAATTATTCCGTAACGAAAGAAAAATCTCAGGCGTTTATTAAAGAGAAAAAATACCAAGCGTCGTAAATTGGGATTTTAGAAGCAATAATATTTTGATTCAATTACAAAAAGACAAATTTACAAACAATAATTCCAAATTTAAATACTTTATTGGAGGTTCATGGAATTGAATTTCACTTCTGAAAGTCGTTCAGGAAATTTAAATTTTTTTCTGATTTTAAATATATGGTGTTTCTTCGTAAAATGATGTTTTCCCAAATATTTCCCAAATTAGGTTTAAATTCTAGAGTAAGCAAATATAATGTAACGGAAACCATACATAACTAATAACAAGAACTTTGTTATCATTACTGTTTTATGTATAAATATCTAAATGTTTAATATGCCAAGCTTCCCTCATTCGGATCAACAATATACTAAAAAAATAGACAAATAATAAACTAGATTTTGGTATATTTTGCGGTGACTGTTTCTGCTTCAGCTTTAGAGTAGACTTTTTTGGTCACCAGGGGCGCTATTCCCGTTCTATTTAAGGAAGATTCCTTAAATTTTTCCTTAGGGTTAAAGACTTCTTGATTATCTGCGAAATCCGGTGAGACATAGTAAAAAGATCTTTAATAGATTGTTAAGAGATTATTTGAAAACACAAATTGATGAAATATCTTCAAGTGACATAAGATTTTGAACTAAAACTTTTAAAAACAAATACATTATATTATAATTTATTTTATTACATTTTTATTTTATTTTTAATTACCATAAATGAGCCTTTTAACGAAGAATCACGTTTTATAAAAAGGTACCTACCTCATTAAATAGTAATGACCTTTTTTGGTCTCTAGTTCTAAAAGTGACATTTGAATTTGTGCCGACCGAAGAGGTGGGTCATTCCACTTATTTTAAAAAATCGGTCATATTACACTAATGAAAAGGGACGCCTTTCGTTTCCAATCCAAAACCTTTGCCGTTCCTTGAGTGTGAGTTCGAAACGAGTGAATCCGGATTTGCGAAGTCGGAGTGAGTCCACCACCTTCGGAACCGAATTCATTGGACTCGGCCGATCGTACCGACTCTCTTCAATGCAGCGCTTGACGCGAATTGTCAAAAATGTCAATATCTATATAATGTTTAATTATATTTACTAGTTAATTATGTTTCAAGTAAATAATAAGGTAATTGGTAACATACTTAATACTGAGTTTTTCTCTTCTTAAAACATTGCAAATATTGACATTTTTGATGAATGTTGCTCACTGAATTCATCTGACAGCTGTCATCCGAGAGAACCGGAACCGCAGTTAAGTAAGAAGGCTTTAACCCTGAGGAAATAGTCAAGGAAACTTCTTTAAAAAGAACGGGAATAGCGCCCCTGGTTTCATATAAGATTCAAGACCTATCTTCTAAACAATTTAGATAATGAAATTGTATAAATCTTCTTTAATGTATGACATTTTGTCTTTTTTAAACAATTTCATAGCTCCACAGCTCATCACGGACGTAATTAAGCATCACAAACTGAAAACAGTTTTCAAATAGAAAAATTGTGCTAATTATATGACGTCGAAGTTAAGTTTTAGCGAATTCAGACGTTTTTTTCTTGCTTTTTCCAAAGATTGCTCTTGTTTCTGTTTTTTTTTTGCTTTTCAGGTCAACGTTTATTAAATAAAAATATATGTAAAGGTTCTAGGCTTTGTTAAAGGTAATTTTTAACCCTATATTTTTACGAGTTCCAATTATACAACGTAGACTTGAAAGCTTGCCTGGAGCTTGAGATGGCCCCCCCCCCCCACTAGGCTTTAAAGATGTGATGGCCCGTCCTTCCTTCGTTTATGATTTAATTTAGCAATAGACTTTCGTTCGCGCCACCGATTTAAGATGACTCCTCTACTGCTGCCTTAAATTTTCCTAACTAATGTGATTGGAAAACTCTTTGTAGTTTTCCTTTCAATTTGAGGTTTTTCTCCTCCTTGGCCAGCGTGTAACGTCTAGCCCTATGCTAACATTCGAGTGTTTCCGATTTTCATGATTTTCACGGAAATTTTGCACTCCAATGTGGTCAATTTCCCAAGCTTTTCCGGAGTCTACGTTGTGTTGTTTTTTGTTTCAGACTATTGGAAAAACAAGGCCTTATTTGTGGTAACCCCTATTCTTTGTAGCGTAGGCAGACTCTCGCATACCATTGACAGAATTCGTATTCCTAACATTCCTATCTTAGACTTTAATGTTCTGAACTCTCTATTATTATCCTACTATGCAATCTACGTTAATTTCCTATAGGAAGACTAGCATTTTCCTAACTTTACCCCTAAATTTTCTATTTTTCTTCTATCGTGAGTTTTAATGGGAAAACTTAGCTTCTGGGCTATACTAATTGCACTATTCCTGATCTATATAATACGACGTAGTTTCGATTTTAAATTTGGTATACATAAATGTAATGATCACAGTATTATCGCCTTTCCTCATCGTACTAAGTGTTATTCTACATGGGTTAGTTTCAATGAATTTCATGGTTAAAAGGTACAGTTTTACTTGTTTTGGCGCCATCTCCATCCTCTCCTAAATTATATGAACATTTCATGCCGTGATATTTACATATTATATATATTGTATTAAAAAAAAAAAAAAAAATATTTTCCAGGGTTCTATTAAAAGAAAATGATGATGGTTAGACCATTACAGCCCCCCTCTTGTTGCGGTTATAGTGGATAACCTATTCCTAAGGTTAGCAACTAAAATTGGAACAACCTCTAGGGAAAATTCCTCCCCCCTCCCTTCATAATCCGTTTTCATCTCCCAACCTCCGTAGCAAATAAATAAGACTAAACTATCCTTAATTGATAAGCTACTGTAAGTCGGTACAATTTCATATTCCACAGAATATCTCCCCCCTCAGAGCATAGTTACGTCTGCAAAGATTTTCCGCTATTCATGTCTGTCCATCGTAAGAAAATTGATCGAAACGCTCCCTATCACTGTTTCAGCATTTTATTTATTTGTGAAAATAAATAAATTCCCAGTCATTCTTTTCCTGTCTTTCATTATTAACTGCGTCAGCACAACCTTTAAAATAAGTTTATTTCCATTTTTTTTTTCTCAATTTTCTTTTTCGCGTGATTCTTAAAGCCCACACCTATTATCGGTATGTAAGATGGAAAGTCCTTTCTCTGAAGCTTTATCAAAACTAATTTTTTTTTTTGGAAAAATGATCACGCCCCAAGCACGCGTGATAAGATGACCCCCTTCCAATGTGACGTAGGTCCCTCATTTTATGGTTTATTAAAAGGATTGTGTTGATTCCGCGGGTTTTTTTTTTTTTTTTTTTTTTTTCATTTTTTATTTTTTTTTTTTCACACACACATCTGCCTTAACAAGTAATACAATAGTTTTCAAATAATCCTTAATTAATTAAACTATAAGTTCATATCTTGTCACGCAATCACAATCCTTAATATACCCATTTCTTCCTCGTACCTTCGCTTCAAGCAAATCTTTCCTTCATCTCGCTTTCTTTAAGTGACTATGCTATTATACCATGTTAAGTCTATCTCTTATTCATTATTACAAAACATCCTATAACCTAAAATATGAAGTGAACATGATTTCTCCCCTAAACAATTATCAACACAAGATTTTGATCCCTAATCATAATTCCTTTCCTCAACGTTGAATTATTACGAACACAATATAATTTTAAAATCCCTAGCGAATTGGTGCAATGAATACCCCTAAAACTTTAATCTCAACCAGACAATTTATCAAGATAATATAACATAACAAAACTTTTCTTACCTAAACAAAGAAAATTTTTTTTTTCAATCTCTAATCTAACATTTCCTTATTTTCTAAATACAGTATAACTGAACATCGCATTTCCCTAAAATTTAACTTCCTATCTCAATCCATGTCGATAATTTCCACTCCCTTTGGTTTCTCGTCCGTGTAATATCTCGCTAAATGAATGGCACTATAATCTCCCCTAATCTCCCGCGTTTTAGGATCCACTAGTGTGTAGGTATTACTATACGGTACTGCAGCGATAACGTAGGGCCCTTCGTATAATAGTGCGAATTTTTTTATTTCTTTCTTTAATAAGTTCGATTGCGTATTCTTCTTTAGTTTTACTAAAGTGCCGATCTCATAAATAACTAATCTTTTGTTTATGTTGTAAAACTGTTGTCTCTTTGCGGCACTGCTGACAAGATTTCTCCGTACAGCTGATCTAATGTCATCTATCGCTATTTTAGGTATGACGCTCTTACTCATGTATTTATCTAAACTATATTTCGGTGGTTTTCCAAACGCTATCTCATTTGGTGAAAATCCTGTTGTACAATGTATAGTATTATTATATGTCTGCTCTATATTGTCAAGATACATCGACCATCTAGTGTGTTTTTCATTGCAATATATCCGAAAGATACGTCCTAATTCTTTGTTTACTCTTTCAGTAATATTGGGTCCTGGATTACGCACTGATGTATGCAGAATTTTTATACCTAACCTCTCTAAAGTTCGATCCCACTGTTTCGATGTAAATTGCGACCCGTTGTCTGTTAAAATGGCTTCTATTTTTATTGTTTTATTAAATTTTTCAACACAGTTTAATACGGCCTTAGTATTTGCTATTTTTAATTTGAATAATTTAATAAATCTACTGAATGTATCCTGAATTACGAAAATAAATTGTACTCCGCCAATGCTTCGTGGTAATGGTCCATACAAATCTGCCATAATTAGTTCTCCGACCTCTCGAGTGATGATTGACTTACCCGGTCCTACCGTAGGTCTATTCTCTCGTTTCGCCATTTGACAAAGATGACACCCACGTATCATTTGTTTTGTCTGTTTTCTCATTCCTGGCCAAAAATATCTATCATTTAGCGCCGAACCAGTCTTAAATCCTCCTGCATGCCCGATCTCTAGATGTACGAGTTTAATCAATTCACTAGTTAAATCAAGAGGTATAGCTAACAAAGTCCTGTTTCTTCCTGTCGTATAATATAGCGTTCTATCCTCTAGCTTATAGTTTTTCAAATATCTACTGACAATCTTAGTTGGTGGTCCCAGAATTTTCCCATCCAAATGTCTAAATATCTCGCCTAAAAACTCATCCTGACACTGTAAAAGACTTATTTTCTCTAGGTGTGATCTGATTAATTGTTTCCCCTCAACCGCAAACGAGGCTACCTCTGGACAAGCGACTTTTTCTTCTTGAATGTTGATAGCGTCATGTGAATAACGAGATAATATATCTGGTCCGATGTTTTCTTTCCCCTTAACGTATTCTACCTTGAAATTAAACTGGTTCAAATATAAGATCCATCTGGTAACTCGACCACTGTACATCTTCCAAGTCTTTAGAAATGACAACGCCTGATGATCTGTCCTAATTATCAATTTTACTCCTCTTAAATAGGTTTCGAATTTATGTAGTGAATAAATGATTGCATATAGCTCCTGTTCTGAAACTGTCCATTTAAGCTCAGGTCCTGTCAACCCTTACTGACAAACCCAATCACGTGATGATTGCCGTCTTGATCTAATTGGTATAATTCTGCTCCAATCGCGAAACCTGAACTGTCAGTTTGTAAATAATAGGTACTGTTGGGATCGTGGTGATGTAACATTACTGATTCCAAGAATAGTGATTTTACCTTATCAAACGCTTGTTGTTCAATCTCTGTCCACTTCCAAATTCGATTCTTTTGCAATAAATCACATAAAACTCTAGTCTCTCCCCCATATCTACTAGCAAAACGACGATAATAATTACACAGTCCTAAAAATGCTCTAACCTGCTTCACTTTCTTTGGCGCCGGAAAACTTTGAATCGCTGAAATTTTTTCTTTATCCATTTGAACTCCATACGGTGTGATAATATGACCTAATATTCGCACTTCGGTAAATAAAAACTGACACTTTTCTAATTTGCACGTCATGTTAGCTGCTTCGAGTCGTTCTAAAACAAGGCCTATATGCTGTAAATGTTCATCAAAACCTCCGCAAGTAAATATGACTAAATCGTCTAAATAGTTCGTGCAAAATTCACGCAACCCTGGTCCCAAAATTATATCCATTCCACGTGAAAAACTTCCAACTGACGTTTTAAGCCCCTGTGGTAAAACTCTATAAACAAATGATTTTCCATTGTATACAAAGCCTGTATACTTACGACTGTCGCTACTTAGTGGTATCTGGAAATACGCGTTGTTTAAATCAATTGTTGTTATGTATTTAACTCCAAAAAATCTTTGTATTATCTCTGCTGTTAACGGTGGTTTTTCTATTTCAGCTTGCATCCTAGTATTTAACTCTCGCGCATCTAGTAGAATTCTAACTGTGCCATCTTTCTTCATAGTGAACGTCAGAGGGCTAGAAAACTGCGTAGCCTCCCTGCTGATTATTCCTAAAGATTCCAACTCATTTATTTTAGCGTCTACCTTGTCTCTGTAAGCAAAGGGTACCGGATATGATCTCTTAACAAAGGGGGTCTCGTCAATCATTTGTATCTTGTGTGTGTAAGCATGAGTTAAACCTGGCCTATCAATGAATACATCTTGATGTTTTCCCAATATCTTTATTAATTTAACTTTTTCTTCAAAATCTAATTTTAAACTAGAAACAAAAGTCTCTATCCTACACATGAGGTTCGCCTTGTTATTTAAAGTACTTTCGATTATATTCACGGCTTTAGTGTTGCTATTTAAACTTTTATCATGAATTTCTACCAATGGTTCTAATCTTGTCACACCTGAATTTAATACTTCTACTGCCTTTTTTCCAAATTCTGTCATAATTATTAATCCTCGAGCCTCACCGCATGTAATCTCCGCAGAATAATTATCCAACCAATTTACTCCTAATATGATAGTACGAATAAGTTTAGGTATTATTAAACATGGTGTATTTAAAATGAAATCTCCAAAACGTAATGGTACCAACGCTAACCTAGATACTTTCTGGCTTTTCTGTCCCATCGCTCCTTTAATTTGAATCGCTGTGACCGGCATTATTGGGTATTTTATCTGATCGCTCAGATAACATTCCCAAAATTCTTGCGCTACGCATGTAACTTGGCTACCTGTGTCGATTAAACAATTCACTCTTACGTCGTCAATATATGCTACAGCTTCCGGTAATTGTGGTAACGCGCTACCTTTTCCCACTTCTCCATATTCATCCATGTCGCCAAAAATCGTGTTAAACCCAAAATTATTCCCTCTTTTATCGTATTCTTTCGCCTCAACTTGAATCCATACATCACTTATGTGTTGTAACAAATTTACACATGCACTCAAATCCATACTTTCATTCACATTCTTGCTTTTTTTTCGTCCAATCTCGCGTTTCCTGTCACAAGTGCTCGCCTTAATCGGTGTAGTTATGCCCTGTTCAAATCTACCTAAACCCTTTCTTACGTCCCAATTATACTTAAGCATGATTTTCAAGGCTACATTGTGTTTCGACGTCTTTTTCCCTTCTTCAGTTAGAGCAGCTATCCTCAGGGTCTCTGGTGCGGCTCGCGTCCGTTTCCCGCGTTCGTTGACACTTCCATCTCCCTCCCGCTGACTGCAATGGTGGTCGTCAGATTTTTTTCCGATGATGTCATCACTCCCCTACACGTGCTGCAACCAGGTGCGGTGGTCTCCTCCTCAAGTGCGTTTATTTTGGCCTTTAACGCGTGTCTTCGGTTTCTATATTCGTCTTTATCTCGTCGGTCATCCCTATCTCTTCTGGGTGCACTCCGCTCCAAAGGTGAACAAACCATATTATCCATCTTGCGTAGAAATTCGGCCGCATCCAGTTCATCTCCTTGTTCCCGCGAAAACCACAAGGCCTGCGTCTCTTTAGGGTAATGTCTCATAATCTCGTTGATTACTCCTAATGGTGTATCCGTAATTTTAAGCGCCTTGGCTAACTCCCAATATGTCGCAAAATGCGCCAGCATTGATGTACCCTGTTTTTCGTCCCATATTGCGTCTGATAATTTCCTACGCATTTTCTTCTGACATATATCTCCCCAATAATTTGCAAGAAAGTCTCTTTCGAAGTCATCAAATGTTACCCATCTTCTTGAATAAAGTTTTTGCCAACTCTTCGCGGCACCTTTTAAGCTCTCGCTAACGACCATGATATCGTCAACTCGTTTAGTTTTTCTGCTGTAGTCTCTGAGGTCTTCCAAGAAGGTGATGGGGTTTTGTGTCCCTCCACTGAAGATCGGTTTATCCTGTGCAGGCATCATCTCCACGAGTTGTATGGCATTTCTAGATTCTCTCTCTCCGCTTACTGTCGTAGCAGCCGCCACAGGCGTGTTGAGCTGTTTCTCGAGCTCCTGCACTTTTGTGACCAATGGTCCCAAAGCTGATTGTATTATCGTGGTTATTTGTCCTAAATCAAGCTGCGTTGCCTCACAGGTTTTCTGAGCCGCGGCTATAACCCCTGCTTCTCTCGTCTCTGCCTGTCCCGTGTTTGCTTTGCGTTTCCGCTCCGCCATTTTGTTTTCTTTGATTTCTCGTAGGTATTGCGCGTTCAGTAAATTTTTTTTTTTTTTTCTAAACTTATGTTTTTATCTAATTTTGTTTCCTTGTTCTAATCTAATGGTAAAACTATGTTCCCTTGCTTTTAAATTTAATCCTTAAATTCCTAAATCTTAATTTGCATAATCGTAAAATTAAATTTTTTTTTTTTTTTTTGAAAAAAAATGTTCCTATTGATACTGAAATTATAAATTACAATCTATTAACTTTTTCCATTATTTATTTATTTTATTTAAAATTTTAAGTTTTATAAGTTTTTCAAGTTTTTATTTTTTTATTTTATTATTTTTTTTTATTTTTATTTAATTATTTATATTTTTATTTATTTATTTTATTTATTTTCAAAGCAATTAGACGATTTTATTATTATCAATCACTTTTGCACTGTCACTTGCACATATTTTTATTTATTTATTTTATTTTTTGCACTGCTATTAATTCGCAAAATATCTTTAATTCGTCAGTGTAATTTTATGTTCGCATCGTTTCCTATTCTCCAAAACCAGCTTCGTCCAATTACCACCCGTATTTGTTTACGTAACACAGTGACCTATATTCGTCTTCAGTCAATGTAATAAAAATTATGAGTGATGGGCCTACCTGATCTAGTAACCCACTTTTTTTATGAGACTTGCATTCCATAAGGTTCAACGTATCGACTGTTTACATCATTAAAATTCCTGACCTATATTTTCGTTCATTCATTGTAATAAAAAATGTGATTGATGGCCTACTTTTTATGAGACTTGCATTCTTCTAAGGGTTCAATGCCACGGTTGTTTATATAAACGAGATTCCTGATCTATATTTTTGTTTCTCAAGTACCATAAATCAATCACGCTCGCCTATCAGTAAATTCCTTAATTCGATAAACAATAATAATGGCTTCAGCCCGTTCGTTGGTTTTTTCAAATATGAACATTTCATATAATATGTAAATATCACGGCATGAAATGTTCATATAATTTAATTATACATTTCAAGTGTGATATAACGAAGGAAGCCTGTATAATTTCGAGTATCTTTTGTTTGTTTATCGCTTTGCCTCGCTTGCTGGTGAAGTGTTTGTTTGTTAAATTATCAATATAATGTATTTTTTCTGTACGATAATCTTATTCTGTCTCTGGGGATTTGTCTATTTTCTGGGAATAGAACACTTAAACGATTTTCTGTTAAATGTGACTTTCTTCGTTGCGTCTGTCTACTTTAAATGGTACAATAACGTTCGTGGATTGAATATATCTCTCCGGTTCTTTGTATTGTGAATCATTTCAATTATAATTCCTAAATCTCTGTGTCTAAACATTTCTAGTTCTTATAGAAGGTTGACTAACATCAAATTTTAGTAAATTTTATTATTTTTCTAATTCTTTTGTATTGTTAACTGCTTCGTTAGTAATTCGTAACTACTTTTGTCTGAACGTTTCTAGTTTTTTTTTTTTGTATTTTTAATTGAGGGTTGGCTAACATCAAATTTAGTTAGGTATTTCTAATTCTAATTATTTTGAATACGTTATCTGTCAACAAATACGAAAATATACCTATCTTGTATTACTACAAGCTCCTGGTCACACGGCGCCAGCTGAGATGGCCCCCCCCCCCACTAGGCTTTAAAGATGTGATGGCCCGTCCTTCCTTCGTTTATGATTTAATTTAGCAATAGACTTTCGTTCGCGCCACCGATTTAAGATGACTCCTCTACTGCTGCCTTAAATTTTCCTAACTAATGTGATTGGAAAACTCTTTGTAGTTTTCCTTTCAATTTGAGGTTTTTCTCCTCCTTGGCCAGCGTGTAACGTCTAGCCCTATGCTAACATTCGAGTGTTTCCGATTTTCATGATTTTCACGGAAATTTTGCACTCCAATGTGGTCAATTTCCCAAGCTTTTCCGGAGTCTACGTTGTGTTGTTTTTTGTTTCAGACTATTGGAAAAACAAGGCCTTATTTGTGGTAACCCCTATTCTTTGTAGCGTAGGCAGACTCTCGCATACCATTGACAGAATTCGTATTCCTAACATTCCTATCTTAGACTTTAATGTTCTGAACTCTCTATTATTATCCTACTATGCAATCTACGTTAATTTCCTATAGGAAGACTAGCATTTTCCTAACTTTACCCCTAAATTTTCTATTTTTTTCTATCGTGAGTTTTAATGGGAAAACTTAGCTTCTGGGCTATACTAATTGCACTATTCCTGATCTATATAATACGACGTAGTTTCGATTTTAAATTTGGTATACATAAATGTAATGATCACAGTATTATCGCCTTTCCTCATCGTACTAAGTGTTATTCTACATGGGTTAGTTTCAATGAATTTCATGGTTAAAAGGTACAGTTTTACTTGTTTTGGCGCCATCTCCATCCTCTCCTAAATTTGGGAAAATTACATGATTAGGTTTTAGTTTACACAGCTTTTGTTATGACGAGAGATCGAATACGGTTTGTTTTGCTGCAATTCGGCTCCAGACCTACCCCTAAAGTACTCAGATGACCACGTTTCCGGTCAGTAACTCTCTCTTCACAGACGTACAGCCTGACCAAATCGGTATACGTAACCTCTTCTTTTAGTTCGTGCGCTATTGGTCATCCCCTGTACCGCGACGGAAAGAGCACCTTCCTTATCCATGGGTCCGAGACCCTCCGAATTCCCGTCCTCCAGACAGTTACATTTAAAGGAGATCAAACCGGTTCCGTCCCCTCGTCAAACAACATTATATACTTGCGAATTTTTGCAAAGTCCGGGTTGAAAGGCCGTCCCCCGCATCAAGAGTTCAGAGATAACCACGCTTAAATCAGCAATTATCTCTGCCCAATCGATAGGTACAAATTATAAATATATGTAAACAATACGAGTTTTTATAATCCACAATACTCCAGTTTTCCCAGAAAATTGTGGATCTGACATCTCCAACACAGGTCGTGAATCTGTGCCAGATATTCAGACATATTACATAAGAATATACGTAAAAGTGATAATACAATATATATAATAGATTACTTTTGGTTTGGTTGACAGGTTGATTTAATGAGACCCTGCTATCTCATGTAGTTTGAATTTAACTGTAGATTGATTTTTGTTTGGAGAAAAGGTAGGACTCCAAAAAGCCCAAAATTTGCAAGGCCTGAACCTTGAAAACCTAAGTCGAAGATAAAATTAATTTTATAACATAACTTGGGAACGTATTGTCGACGAATGATTATGCTTATTTTGACATTTCTAGTAATGTGGGTTTTTGTTTGTTCTGTTGAATTCATCAATATGTTCGAACGGGTGTGGAGCGCCTTTGAATTGAATCTTTCTACGAAAATGGCGCTATAAAAATATGTATGTACGCAAACTACAAATACGTGATTTCTAAAAGATGATAGTTCATCGCAAAAGATGATAGTTCATCGCAAAAGATGATAGTTCATTTAGTTCAATTAAATGTCGACGTTTGTTAAGGTACTTATTCTTCGTAAGATGTACTGAAATTCGAATATATATATACTTATACGTATCTACATACTTCGATAAAAGAGGGTGTGGTTTGGAATGTTGACCTAGTTTTAATAACAGTCGAGGAAGTGTGTCATTGAGATATGCGACAGTTATTAAGTGTCAGAGACCCCCGTCAGGAAGCATAACAATTAGGATTCATTGGTTTGTTTTAGAATGATAACGATCTTTGAATTAATAAAAATCGTTTGGGATGTTTATAATTAGTAACGTTAGTTTTCGAATTTAAGTGTTAGGGAAAATATATACTAATAAAATAAACAGTTTTTATAGGACATATACATAAATATAATAAATGGTTTTATATATATATATATAAACATTGTATATAAATAAACATAAAATAAATAACGGCCATATAGATTTGATAGATACATTATACACTTTCTTTATATATATACCATACACACATATATACTCTTAGTAAAGGCTTAGGTATCTACCGGAAATTTTTATAAATACTTAAATGTATTTATGGAAAAAAATAGGTATTTTTGAATATTTAAAAGTCAAGTGCTGGTAATGAGTGAGACAATTGAATTATCTATAGTACTAGTTTAATTATAATTCAATGCGAAAAGAGAGGTTTATACAGGTAAGTATCTAACGGAAATTATTATAAATACCTAGATGTATTTATGTAAAAATTATATTTCTGAATATTTAAATTCAAGTACTGGTATTGAGTGAGACAATTGAATTATCTTTAGTACTCGTTTAATTATAATTCAATGTGAAAAGAGAGGATTATCGTAAAATATTTAATGGAGCTAGACATACCGCTCGGGTACCCCAAAATGTATTTGAACATAATTATTTGATTAGAACGGCTTTGATCAAGTATACAAAACATTTACTCATGATAGATAACGGTCGTATAGTATTGACCTATATATTAAACATTAAATATAATCATATATATATATACACATATATACAATACATGTACTTATAAATCATTAGAAATATAATTCATGTCTCCGTCCTCGCCTTCCCCGGGAGAACCTGAAAACTTTTATATTAAATGGTTGACTCACCTGAACTCCCGACAAATTTCATAATTTTTCCAGACGGGTTATACACGCCAATTACGAGGTTTGGGAAAATATTGGACTTCCCTGCCTGGTATGTTTAATCTAATTTAGAAATATTTACTTAATACAATCTAGTGTTTCCTAATTTCAATTCGTGATCTACCGATTTGTACTATTTCTTCAAATTTAATGATCTCTAAATCCAAATTTTATTAGATAATATTTAATTTTTGTTGTTTTATTTTCCTATTTTATTCTTTGTACTCACGTAATTCTCTTTACTAACTATTAATTAAATCCGTAAACCGAACGCTTGGTAATATTTTAGAGCTTTATTATTTTTCTTTTACGAAATTAATCCCACACTAAGTATTAAAAATGAATTATGTGAAACTAAGACTCAGCTGTTTTTAAACTTTCACTAAATTATTTTAAACGCAATTATATTTAATTTTTCTTAAACTCGTAATAAATTCAGTTCAACATAAAATATGAATTAAATCATATTTCATTTAAACAATTTTAATTAATTCACAGAAGCTAATTTTAAAAATCTTTAAACAAATAACTTTATTAATTTTAGAAATTTTCAATATTTATTAAATTATTATTATTATCACATTGCTCTAACAGTTTTGAGAAAATTAGATCAACAAGAGAATTTATTTTAATACAATATTAATTCGAACACAAAACACTTTATTTACTGGGTCACTTTTTTATATCACTTCACTTAAATATAATGAATTTTAGAAGACTTCGATTCAAACACTTTATTTATAAACACTTTCGATTATTATAATTTCACTTAAAACCACCAATTTTAATTAATTCACAGAAGTAATTTTTAGTATCAACTTAATTATAATGAATTTTAGAAACTTCAATATTTATCAAACTATTATTGAATTAAATCAAACTATTGTTGAATCAATTCAACAACTATTCAAAAGAATTTATTTAAAACTTTATTTAATTGTAAGAAACAAATCAAAATGAAACTTCCTAAGTCCAAAAACAAAACAATTACTTAAAATCGGCCAGCACGTAATTTAATTATTTCCTCGCCCGGCGTACTTCGCGACTAATTCCCTATTCTCTCATTACATTTCCTTATATACCTAGCTTAGAATCAAAAGGATTTAACTCCATTCCATACCTACATTACATTATGTTCTTTACCAACTCGTAAACCTATGTGTAAGTAACACTAATTTCGACTGTAATTCTTCAATGTAAATATTTAGATAAAATCTGGCCCGCCTCTGAATCCATCACTTTTCCTCACTCCGGCCAGGATCGAATTTAGTTCATTCCTCTAGATCGCCCTGCTGTTCCTTATTATAGAATTGGAAATTTCGATTCATGTTTTTTTTTCTGAAAATATTATCTATCGCTTATTCTTTGGTCGCCTATGAACTCGGGTATCTCGTAATTATAGCCACTATGTCTTTATTGAATTTTATTTAAAGAAGCGCCTTCTTCACATCGTTCAATTTTAGAAATTCCCTTAGTCCCTGGTTATCTTGATATGCGATATCTTTTTATTTATGAATTTTCCGATGGTAACATGGTTTTTCTCTGATCTAACATGTGAATATTCGATTAACGCATATTTTCGTGCAATTCTCAATTGATCATTATATTGGTGTAAACACTTTATAATTTCTTCCCCACCTCACCTGCCTGAGTTAATAAATATACCTTTCCAGAATGATTTTTCAATGTGTTGCACTGCTTCTTCCTGGTCTAGCTGTATTACACCTTTTGCATGTACCTGTCGTCTGCTTATACTTTCATCCGGGTCGATTGATATCATCCTTAATTGATTTTTCACTACCTTTAATAATTTTATGTATTAATTTATTGGCGTTTTTACCTGCGATTTACCTACCCCAAACCTGGTAGATATGAGTTCGTTCACTTCTTTCCTGGCCACTCCCCTTTCTCCATTCCACTCTAACTCAATATCACATTAGCTTACTCATTATTATGGGTAATAACCATTACTTTTGTAAAAAAACCGATATAAATCAGAGTTTATCGAAAACTCATTATTTTTTATTACTTTCCCTTAAATAAATATTCCTATCTTCCCTGTATAAACTTAATTGTTTGTTTGTCTCTTTATCACCTGAGTTTCATGTTCATCTGGTCGCTTAAATAAACAATTCTTGTCGCCTTGTTTACATTAGTCATTGACAACCTCAAAATTTTACCTAAATGTATCGAACTATATTCAAAGTAGTAGTCCATATATCTCAATATTTCTATTGAATTCCTTCAGTTTAAATTTTATAATTGATTGATACATTTCTCATCTACATTTTCATAATATCTGATGTCCCGAATCTACTCAATTAATACCTTTTATCACCTAAAATCAGCCTAGTTTCACTCCCTTGTAATTATCTACGTTCCTAAAATTAGAAAATTGTACTTCTATTTCACATTAGTCTCGCCTAAATCGCCTCTTAAGTTTGCCGAAGTTTCCATACTGTATAATTCTTGTTTCTTCCCTTTTTCATCTGCTGAAGCTATTGTTCTCTGAATTATTTTCTCTAATTCGTTGTTTTTCCGCTTAGCCTTACATGACACGTCTTTCTGTCTAAATTCTAATGCAAACACACCTTTCCCCGTGCAAGATAAATCATCACTTTGTAGTTTTTTTATTTGTAATTAACATTTTGCGTATTATTTTTACTTCCTACTTCCATTTTCAATGGTTATTCATCTCTGCATTTCCCATTGTTTCCTTTAAAGTTCACGACCTATTCTCGTCCTGTTCGACCGCTAGTGAAATGTTTACATTATAGGCCGTTGATCTGAACCCTTTCGATTCACATAAATAATTAATATTTCCTTTGTCCTGTCACCACTAATTGTTGTTTATGTAAAACGCTCGTTTGATTGGTAACTTTTTCGTTGATTTCACCCAATCCTGTGATGTTTATTTATAAGAGGGAACGTCTTCTTCCCACTGCCATCTCGTGGTTTTATGTTGCAACGAGTTTTATGAATCAAAAATTATTGGATTATAATTCACTGTAATCAAACTCTCCACAAGTCGATAGATGTCGCTCCCTTAAGCTTTTCTAGCATGAAAGTTATGCATATAAAAAAAAATATTTTCCAGGGTTCTATTAAAAGAAAATGATGATGGTTAGACCATTACAAGCTATAGACATAATTATTATAAAGAGAAAAGTTTATAATTGTTATCTGTTTCAGAAAATGAAAGGGAAAATCATGAAGCTTGACATTATAAAAAAAATATGTATTTGAAGAAATGTGTCTGGGCTGAAAAGATGGATAATTTAACCATGATTAGGAATAAACTAACAAAAAGTTAAACAATAATTTATAATTTTTTGACACTAACAAAAAGTTGTCCAAAGATGCGACGCCAGCAGTCCACAATGGAGTGCTGAAACCAACCCTGATGTATGCCAGTGAGGCATGGGATTGACAGAGGAAGGATAAAAGTAAACTGAATGCTGTAGAAATGAGATCTCTGAGGCGAATTTGTGGTAAAACCATTTATGATCGTGTGAAAAATATTGAGATACGTAAAGAATGCAAGGCTGATTGATGTAACCTAATGAGTAAGATTAAGAAAGGTACGCATAGATGGTTTGGGCATGTAGAGCGAATGGAAGAAGAAAGGAGTGTAAAAAGAATATTTGACGTGAATATGAATTGAAGAAGAAGCCGGGAACGTCCGAGGAAGACATGGTACAACCAAGTGAATCAAATACTTGAGTCGGGCCATGTCAGGAGTCGGAATAATATAAGAGAATGTATGAATGTGAATGAAGCAAGAAGTGTATGGTAAGATCGAGTTGTTTGGCGGTCCGTCCTCTCTGCCTACTCCTGCGGGGAAATGGCGTGATGGTTAGTTAGTTAGTTAGTTAGGAATAAACTATAATTTAATTTCTAAAGCTGTTGTTCGTTATATCCTTATATTTATTGCTTTTTGGTAGAGTTCCATACAAAAACAATATTTGCTCAACAACTCTTACAACAAAAATGGCTGAACAACTGAATAATTTTTTTTTTTTTTTAATTTATATACTCGTATATGTGATGAGTGTCTTTGACATTTAAAAAAATGAAATTTTGTTTAACCTGTCATCGATCACTCTATTTCTGTAACGCAGTCGGTCACGTGGGCCTAGCCAACATTTTTTATTTTATTTCCTTTTATCATATCTTTAAATGTTTTAGGTAGATAGACTTTTAAAAAAATATATATATATATTTTTATTTTATTTACAACACCAACAGTTGACATAAAAAAGGTATAGTAAGTGATGTAAATTTGATCATTTGCAGGATTCCACTTGGGTGGTATATGTATTAGTGAATCTAGTGGTTAACTCTCCTTTCCCTGTGATGGGTATCTTCTACACTTTGCTTCTAATATCCATCAATATCTCTCTTTATATAATAAATACAAGGTTAAGATTGTATGTTTTCCCCCATAGTATATTTATGCATGGATTTAAAAAATAATATTAATAATAATCAGAATTTATCGGGTACATCGAAGGTATTTTGTGAACATCGAAAACAGTGTACAACAGCGCTGTGAGTGCCTCGACATTGGGTCTCGGCGATACGGGAAAAGTATGCGGGAAGCGCGACATTATATTCGCATCTCACTCTTGCATACTGTAGAAGCGCGAGGAGCCCGATGTTCTCAGTCATGTTTTTTTTTCCTTCGAAGCGTAGAGGCAGGCTAGCGGCAGTAGCTCTCGAGCTTGCAACCAAAGTCGATCTATGTCCGTTCTGTGAGCGTTGCCAGATGGTTTTTTTTATGTTTTCAGCAAATAAATCTCAATTATTATAATTTTTTATTTCTATTATAATTACTTAAGGGGATTAGCTATAAATTTTCTTATTTTTCCGATTTAAAATCGTAATTTTTTTAATTGTGTAGTGACTACCCAACACCGAAACGCGAGTTTTTTTTATTATTTTAGCACTGTAAGCGAAAGGTAAACGTAAAAATCACAATATAATTTAAAAGATATGCAAAATAGAAAAAGAAATGTAATGAAATTTATAAAAAAGTATTTTGTTTATACCACTGTTTAATATAAAAACACCAACATGTTTCAAAAGCGAAGCTTTCCTTATCGGGATATACAGTATACTATATATAATATATCCTGATGAGAGAGGTTTCGCTTCCAAAACACATGGAAATTTATATAAGTAAAAATAAAAATTTTCCTATTCATTTCATTAATAATGACGCCACTAAATTATTACATATCTATTTAAGAAGAAACATATACTCAAAAGTTACATTACATTTACAGACGGTTGTAGGCAGTTTCATTTCTTCCTCGTTTTCGATAAATGGTGGCGTCCCTCAGGGATCGGTTCTGTCACCTACATTATTTTTGTTGTACGTCAATGACTTTTTGGAATATTCACCAATCCATTATTACGCGGATGATAGTACAGTCCATGATAGTTTTTTGTTTGACCAAGCCCCCAGAGGGCACACAAAATCCAACGACTCGGAGGACTTTGAAGAATAGAATAGAGGGTTACTTCGAGAGAGGTAAGAATAACCTCGTCGAATTTAATGTTTCAAAAACCCAATTTTGTCTGATTACATCTAAAAGGGATCGAAATTATAATATAGTTTCCTTTATTGGAAGCAATCTTCCCAACAAGCCCTCCATTGATATGCCTGGTGTAACTCTAAGTGACCAACTCATGTATGGGGACTCTATCGAAGCCAGAGTAAAGTTCAGAAGCTTGGCGTACTATAGAGAGCCCGCGGGTACTTTAATAGTACACAAACGCTGACCCTGTACGATTTTTTAAATCGCACATGCGCTCCGCTGTAGAATTTGGGAGCCACTTCTGGGTCGGGAGCCCCAAAATATGTTTAAAAAAACCCTTGACTTTGTCCAGAAACGGGCGGTCCGTCTGATAGATTCGCCTATCTTAACAAATGAATTGCAATCTTTGGAGCATAGACGTTAGGTAAGAATGCTGTCCTTGTTCTACCGGTATTTTAATGGAATTAGCGTCAATGATCCCTTCATCACCGTGCATAGTCTACGCTTGTTCTTGTTTTTGACAGCTCGTCTGTGGAATGCTCTGCCGGTCTATGTGTTTCCTCCCTCCTACAACATGTGTTTCTTCATAACCCAGGTTTACTCGTTATCTTTCTCTAAGAGATCCTCCACCCAGAATCCCTAAGGATGATACAGGCTTTGAGGAAAAGAAGGGAAAAAAGTTCTGGGAAGGAAAAAAGTATAAAGGATAGATAGGAATCTGGGGGTCGGTGTGTCCAGGAGTAAAGGACTAATTTATTCATCCCTCCTACTGCGGTGCTGGACGATGAATCATGAGTGTCTGGCTGGAGAGGTCAAGGAGTCTCCCTCAACCAGCCTCTCCCAATTCGGCCCACCACGCGGTTGGTGGGCAGACGCATCCTCCGCTGCCAATACCTAGACAAACCTCATTCCATGAACCCGATAACATCTGCGAAGCCACCAAACGTATCAAACCACTTGGAGTGACCTATGGCAGAGGTGTTGGTTATTCAATAAATGGTTCTCAGGGCGACGGTACCCATGCCCGCCCCCCTAAATTGTTATTGAAGCAGAACGGATTATTTTTTATTAAAAAGTATACAATAAATTATGCATTGTATTCCCAAGAGTTGAGAAACTCATTGTGGGATCACATGCAGAACCTGAGGTACAATTTTTAGAAACAAACAAACTTAAAATTCAAAATACATAACTAACATTCACACTACATTAACAACACATAATTTGTATTTCTAATAAAGATATCACTGGTAAATTATAATATAAGTGTACAGAGACATATAAAGAAACACATCACGGTACATTATATAGTAATACTCATTACAGAGAGACATCACAGCATTAATCCTTTTCTTTAAATTTAAGCATCTTACATTGAGACCTTAAGCATGTTAATTTGACAAAATAGTTAAAATAAACTAAAATATAAATAAGCTTTATGAACAAGCAATTGACTTATTGATAACTGTTGTCATAATTACCTTATCGTATTTCCATTTGATGTGAAATATGTTATGAAAGCCATGGAATTTCTAACTTAACAAAAGTTAAAAATAGATTTATCTCTAAACTAAGACAATAAGGGTCAGCACTACGTTACTACAAACCCACCCATTAATTATATACCTGATTGTAATTAATAACAATGGTCCGTTATCATTGCTACATGATTCAAAATAACAATGGTTCTCAGTCACAATGACTATATTCCACAATCATATACATATATGGAGCAGTTATTACTACAACCATTCCATATACGAGAATATATTTTAAAGAACCTAGTTTCGTATTTTGAGTAGAAGTTACTGTACATGTTCCATGGTAATTATTTTATTGTTCTAATAAACGTCGTATTATTACTACCCGCGGACCAGAACTACGAGGGATACTTTATTGCTGTCGACATCAAAAGCTTTTCCTCGGGAAGCTTTGTTAATGAGCTTTGTTTAGCCGACGACAAATATCTTAGCCCGGATTATTTGGACAGCGGCTCGTGTATGCCGACTGCAACGCTGCGGATTAAACTAGATTATGCCTTTTCTGTAAACTAATAAAAGAGTAAAATGAATATTAAATCTTTTTTTGAACTACCATTTAATATATAAATATTAAGCGAAGCTTCCCTCATTACGATGCACAGTATACTTCATCTCGGTGAGGGAAGGTTCGCTTCCGAAACATGTTTATATTTAATAGTTGTTTAAACAAAACATTATTATTCATTTTATTGAAAATTACACCACAGAGTGATTTTGCATTTATTGAAGAAGTAATAACGTAGTTTGAATTAGAATCTAATTCAGCCGAACAGCAGGAAGAGAACGATTCTCTTATGGAAAACCGGCGACTATATAGGAAATGTACATATCACTGCTCTCGCCTTGCTTCAGGTGTTTTACGGCTGTTGAAATAGTAAATCTTATGAACAATTCAGCAGGTAGAAACACGTAGTTTCGACGGCCTTCATGGTCGAGGCGTAAGGCTCTCGACTACGAATCTGAAGGTGGCGGGTTCAGATCCCGGCGTGCGCAAGTAAATTTTATTTAATTAATTTGTGTTGTTTCACAATTAATTCATATAAAAATAATATATATACTATGTTTGCGCATATTCCAGAGTGGAAGATACTCTTAGTATCGCCCTGGTGAAAGACCACCATTCAGAATTGAAACGTTGCTTGAAATGGCTTTTAGCCGTATTTGGTGATCAGATCTGAATATCCAGGTATTCCCCACCTTCTTCTTCCCCTTCTCCTTCCCTCCCCAATACCTTCAGTCTCACAACATTCCCCAATTGGGAATACCATAGTCTCACTAGCTCCAGACGGTTGGGAGCAGTTGGGACTCTTGTGCGGTATTGATATAAAAAAAAAAAAAGTACAATCTGAACGTCATTATTTTAGAGATTCATCTTTCCATTCGATAACTAAAAACGCATAATGTGGAAGGTACTCGTTTAGGGTTGAGAAAGTTGTGTCGTCATTGTGTTATGTTATTTAGAGTATGGGCCTCTCTAGTGAATAATGTCCCACTGATCAGCAAGTGGTATGTTTGTTACCAACTCTGTACAGTAATTGAAGTTTGTTCATGCCTCAAATGAGATTCTATACGTAAAATAATACTCGTGGCGCCCACAAGCCACCCAGGGGATCCTATCGCTTCTTGGTCTAAACCAGAGATGCGCAATCTTTTTAGCCGAAAGGCCAGTTTATCTATGTTCATTTTAATCAGAGGGCGCCAGGGGTAGGGTAACTACTGCTTGACATGGTAAACTTTGCAGTCGGTGGCGATGCTAGATAGATTTATTTATATATTTTTGATGTAAATACCGTTCAGGAGCTCCAACCGTACGAATCAAATAGGCATATTATATTATGAACCAATATTTTATATTTTTTTAATCATATTTGTATTTAATTTGTAGACCTCCATATTTTTCTAAATTTAATGTCAATCAAATTTTAAAATGTTATAAACAAACAAAATAGAATCATATAAATAAGTCGTCACAATGTGGATTAACCGCAGTTTGAAAATGACTTTGATTGCCGAAACAGCTGTCACCATAATAAAAACTAAAAATTCTTTCAGAACTTAATAGTAACATTATTAAATTTAAAAAATAATCAGAAAACAATTTAAAAAAAAAATTATTTAAAATTAATTAACTTTATTAATATACATACTCGTATATCTACATATTTCGAAAGCCATGCTTTCTTTATCAGGAATATATAAATATCATATATAGAATTCCTGATGAAACTTCTATTAATAATAATTATATACATATATGGAATTCATGATGCGGAAAGCATCCCTTAAAAACAAATAATTTTAAATTCGTTTATTAATAATGGCACTACAAAGTGAACACCAATCTTTAAAAAATTAAAGAAATTATTAAAAAAAAAAAAAAAATTTAACATAAAATAGTTCCTAATATATTGGTATATATTGGTATACTAGTATATTGGTTACGTGCATTCTAAAATGAACATAATATACCCAAAACAAAATAAATTGCAATTTATGCAATAACACAATATACAATAAAGAATAAAAAAAAAACAAATGAAACTATACGAATTTCGACCTTAAAAATGCACTTTACACAGTTACTTCCTTCTTAAATTTCTAAAAATTTTCCTCTAATTTTATATTGGCCGATATTTCTTGGAAGATCTTCATTGCTCTATACACTACCTAATGAGTTTTGCGGTTTCGTTTTCTTTCGAAAGGGAAGTCTTATTTTGTCTCTTCTTATTGTAGATATGTACCTACCTAAAATATCGTATATTGTAATAAATTCATTATTCAATCGTTTGCGGCTCTATCATAGTTAATTTATAATACATAATTTAAAAGACGGGTTTTTCAAATAAAATTTGGTAGAGTAACTTTAATCTTTCTTGTATTTTGTAAAACGAAAATCATTTAATAAATCGACCACAGAACGCACAAGCTAACCGTCGTAATCGCAAAAAAAAATCCCAATTTTTAATTAATACTTCTGAAAATAGGTGTTTGTGAGTTTGGTTGGCTGATTAAAAATATTGGTCGTGTACCCATATAAATCAGAAACCGTTTAAAATATAAATCAGAGCCAGTTAAATATATAAATCGTACCACTTATAAAGAAAGCGAATTCTTTTCTAAGCTAATAAATCTTGTCTAACATTATGATATTTTATTTTGCCAAGTTGGTCATATGAAAGGGGCCGCTGTCCGGGGGTTGTGCATAACTGGTATGAACTAGAAACTATCCTGGTATAATTATAATGGTTCTAGGCTTGAAAAGTAGGTACTTAAGAAGATTAAGTACACATACATAACTAAATTCAACTCTAAAAAAAATATAATAGTTGGAATTACCGTAACTTGTTCAAACTACTGTTTTTAATAGATAAATATATAAATGTTTCAGAAGTAAAGCTCCTCTCATCAGGATAAACATTATACTGAAAATAATAACAAGTATATACAATAATAAGCAAATAGAACAAATTACAAAAAAAAAACAAAAATTTCCAATTAGTGATGAAATTAGGTAAGTAATTAATTAAAAAAATAAAGATAATTGACAAAATAAATAAATGAATTAAAATAAATTAAACAATAATTATTATCCTGAAACAATCATCAAAATTTCTCTCCAATTTATTATAAAAAGTCATTTCCTCAAGCCTCTGGTAGTTGTTTGGTTTCGGTTTCCTTGGGATATATATTTTTTAATTTTTTTATGTGAAATCAGTTATTGCTGAACATAACCCGACTCCTGTCTTAAAATGTTACTATTTTTGTAGTATTATTGTGAATTTATTATGTTGTAGAGCCATGTATATACTGTATAATATTTTTTAAATTTTATTAGATGAATATGATGAGTACTGTTGGAGTAATATTAAGAATAAGTAAGAATGTATGTAATATGTATAAATAAAATAGAATGTATAAATAGAATGTAAAACTAGCACTGTAGGAATACCTGTGAATGGAGTTATTTATTCATTTTTTAAAGTTTATTCATATTAAAGCGCACTTGAAGTGAAATAACACAAAACTGCGCTATATAAATGATTTGTTATTATTATTAGTAAGACTGAATGTGAGATATGTTTTGATTTTTCGCCTCTGGAACTTATTACTTAGAACGAACTATTTTATTCATGTATTTGTTCGATATATTATCTATGAACCTACTGGGATGTGTTTTGCACCTGTTTATTATAACTAACTTTATATGTTTAAGCCCATATATGACCTATATTATAGAATAAATAAAATAAATAATTAACAGATTTTATTAATTGGCTCATAATGTCAGCAATACATTTTCGAATTTTTGTTATTTAATATTTGGTATGAATAATGAGTGATAATTATAATCAATGATGCAGAACATTATAAATAAATGATTTCTCAATTTAATGCTCAAAAAATCACACTTCCACCATAAATCCAGCATCCCATAAAAATAATATCGGAATCATAAATTGACCCACTCTGGTATTTATAAACTGAATTTTAATGACCGTCCATTTTTTAACATATTGGTAAAACATGTCGTAAATTTGAAATTATAGTTAGAGAACATGTGAGATGCCTAAAAAATAACAACTTTTCTAATCTCGCTAACGACACATTTTCAAATGACCATAGTTTTGATAGAGATGCTGCTAAAAATATTTTTCATATTAACAATAAAAGAAAACAACATAAAATCCGAAAAGAATAATATATATATATCATTAATAGTCATATATATATATATATATATCTCAGTTATGTATTTAGAAAGTTAAATTACGTAGATACATTTATATAGAATAAATTAACATAAAATAAAGTACATAATATTGTGTAATAACTATTGAAAAATGAATGAGAACAATTCAACAACTTGAAATAATTAAAATGTGTACAAGTACTATAATGTCTTTTCAAATCGATGTTAGTTCCCTGCTAGGCAGATTGCCAGCTCTAAGAAATCAAATGCTCCAGTTATGCGTTGTGTAATATTTTGTAATTATTGTTGTTGTTCAGTATATCTACTAAGAGCAGGTTATTTCAAAAATTTTGAAAGATTCATCAAAATTTAAAAGTTAATATTCAAGTTCCGTATAAGGCCTATCCGAATTCTGTTATTATTACGTCATTGGCCAATTGTATCACAGTGCTTAAATAGTAACAGAACTTGAATAAAACTTGCACGGGTCTTGAATATTAACTTGAATGAGGAAAGCATCGCTTTTGAAACATGTAGATATGTATATATAAATAAAGTGGTGAATACAAAGTAATTTTTAATTCATTTATCAATAATGATGCCACAAAGTGAATACCAATCTATTGAAGAAATTATGGTGTAGATTAATATACCCTGATAAATGAACGGAGTTACCGAAACCAGTCAGAAAAATACTCTATTGTAGTTGTGTTGTACTAAGTGAATTTTTTTTTTTTTTTATGAACAGCCGCAAAGTATTAATTGTTTACCATAATATAATATAAAAATTAACCCCAAAATTATTTCCCATTTTGAAACAGGAAATTTACAACCTAGCGAGGAAACACATCTCATACAGTTAAGCGCTTGTCGAAACATAGAACATTCAATTATGATAAGTGACATGACACAGGATACACGTACATTCATACGGGTGTGTAACATCACGGCTGGTGATATCCCACGCATTCTCAAAAATGATGAAAAATATTATGAAATAATATCAATTTTGTCACATTTTAAACAAGTGTATTTTTAATGAAATAATGGAATATAATAATGATCTGAATTCTTAAATTTATAAACCCTACTATAAAATTGATTTATTTTGGTCCCATTGGCTCATATGTGGTAACACAGGAAAAAAGAAACCCATGTTTTTAAATAATCTTCTCGGAATTAAATTTTTCAATGAAAAAATAATTTTAAATAATTTTTTTTATTTATTGATACGGAGACTGTTTGCATAGCTCCCGTGAGCACTCAAACCATAAGCCCCTTGTGCTATCTCCCATTTAACCTTATTCCTTTGACAGTTACCCGGTCCCTTTGATAAAGTTCACCAGGGTTGTCATTGGATATTCGGCTATGTCTCTTGGTTCAGGAATATGTCTTCCCGGGTAGCTGAGCCTTCTTCCCATCAAGGTGGGACATTAGCACCATATGTGAATTGGAGTCTCTTCATCATCTTCACATTTCCAGCATCTATTTGTGTTTTCCGCTCCCAAGAGCTACACGTGTCTACTGAGGTGGCAGTGTCCCGTTAGTAGTCCTACCAGTTCCCTAAGTGAGTTTCTGTCCATATTTAGTTTCCTGGTTCGTCTGGGGTTAGCTCCTTTATAAATATCTTTACTAAAATATGAAGTCTAAGGTTAAACTTACGGAAGGAGTTCAAATATTTCTTCATGATATTACCATAACCAAAAAATACCGGAAGTGAAAAGTGGCAACATCGCTTAACTGTGTCTTATCTATAGGTTCATCTCTGTATGTTCTGTATCCATAGAAACCGTACTTAAACAATAACGTATTTAAATGAAAGATTTTTTTAAACCATTTATTTTATTTATATTAATCCATTGTCGACCAGTTTCGGTTAAACTCAATCTTTATCAGGAACGTACATTTATAAACTAAATTAACATACAGAGATATCATAATGAAGACATTGAAAGTGGGGGAACGAAACAATGTATTAGAGTAGAACAGGGCAGAGCATCAAAGAGGGGGTGTCGGTAGAGTGGCAGGGTATGGAAGGGGAGGGGAAGAAAGGAAACATCCTTAAAATCGAACTTTAAGCCAAATTATAATGTCAAGCCACAAAGTGATTGCTTTCTTCGATAAATTAATAATAAATTAGTTAGTCGCTTAATTTTTAGTATTTATAGAAAGATTAACATTTTAATTATTAGTATTTTTCAGCCAATTTTTGTTTTTTGTTTCAATCATTTTTAATTACGAGACTGCACACTTATAGTAGATATCAGTTCGTATATGTAGAATACGTATTTAATTGACAATAGTACAATAACAGTCTCTGAAGTGGATATTATTCCCTTAAATTCAGTTATTTTTCTTGGCGTTTACTTGGACCAAAATATTGGTTCAAGGAATACTCACGTTGGCCATACGGTAAAGTCTAGGGTATTTTTTAAGCCAATTAAAATCTATAAGAAGGTGTCTCCCAACAGATTCTTCTAGATGCTGAATGCTCTAGTAGTCTCCAGATTGGACTAATGCAATTGTTTGTATGATGGTTTTGTCTGATGTAAATTTGGACCGACTACAAGAAGTGTTCAACGCGCCAGCTCGTCTAATATGCGGATAAACCAAATACTGTCATATCACTCCTCTTTTACGTGATTAAGTACACTGACTTCGAGTCATAGATAGAGTTCAGTTTAAAAAACTTATGGTATGTGCTGAACTGACACCATAATACTTGACTGATCTCTACCCGAAGGACAATCTTACTCAGAAGTAACTCACGCTCAGGTAGGCCAAGTCTGATGCATCGAATGACCTTTCATTTGGTTTGAGGTCAAAAATCAATTTCGAAACCGTTAAGAAAAGTTTGAAAACATACCTATTTACAAGATTTAAAATTTAACAAAAAAAAAAAATCATCCCGTGATTTTCACGGGTCTGCTCTAGTTACTAAATAACGTAGTCACTTTTTTTTAAATATTCGTATTTTTATTCCATAATAAATTATTTAATTTTTGATCAATAGATGTTAAATTATTGTATGGTGTTATTTTTAATCAAATAAATAATAAATATTTTGTACAAACCACTATTTAATATGAACATGTTTCGGAAACGAAGGTTCCCCCATCATGTAATAATAATATTTATATATTAAATAGTAGTATATACAAAACATTTATTATTTATTTAAATTAATATTGTTTATTATATTTTAATTTTTCAAATAAACGGATACATTTGTTTTAAACCACTTTAATTTAATATAATAATCTCGACCGGTTTCGTAAGTACCCTTCCCTCGTCAGGAATATATTAAAACTAAACAACGATATAAAATAATGATAAATTTACATGAATATATAGGTATTGGAGTGGGAGCCGATAAAAGGGTTTATTTTCAAAAGAAGAAAGCGATTTTTCCAGTGAATCGCTCTATTCACTGGAAAAATATCTAAAAGAGTTAAATTTACTTGGTTATTCAATATACTAGAATTATTATTTAGGGATTTTATAATTTCCCGTGAATCCAAATTATCTATTTTTTTTGGGCTTACCGTATAGAATTTGAATTCCTTTATTATAATCAAAAAAATGATCGGTTGAAATAAGATGACTGGCAAACTCTGAAAAATTACCGTTGTTGAAACATCTTAAGCGTTCCCTGATTCTGATATTTATATTACGGGATGTCTTTCCTATGTGGAACAAAGGGCAGTCATTTTAACATAGTTTGTAATTGCCTGAGTGGCTTAATTTATGTTTACCTATCTTTAGTGTTTTTTTAGAAATATACCTATGGTATTATCTAAATAGAACGCTGGTATAATGTAGACAGACAAGTTTTTTTGCAAAGTGCGGAAAATTTTGATTTATGCAATATGTATAAATTTATCGGTCACCTCAAGGAACTGCACGTTACCCGGGCTACCGTGTATAGAAAAAAACGCATTTAAAAAAAATTGTGTTTTTTTCTTAAATTATATTTAACGTTGAATTTTCCTCATAGAATGAACATTTTCCCTACGAATTTCCTTATTTTGTCTTCTCGTTTTAAGTTGAAGAATTCGCCATGAACGTCCTTGAGAGGTCTCGTAAATCTACGAGCGCATCTTGAAAAGGATTCCTGAAAACAGCCCTCGGAGACTGAAGCATGTTTTCATGTAATATTTTAGAGTGAGGCTCTTCAATCTGAATCCTGCCTTTAAAGATTTATTTAGTAATAACGGAAGGCTGGGGAATTGCAGCTTTTTGATGTTATTTACATATCGTTACTCAAATTTTGCCTGAGCTTGTGGAAAATGTGAACTGGAATATTAAATCGCTGGGGTTCTAGGTTCTCTCATTGGTATATTAAATAAATAAATAAAGTACTGACTTCAGCTGGATTCAATATTATATTAATCAGAAAAAAATCGGAAATATGTCGGATTAAAGAATCAAGGATGTTTTTTATGGGTTGCCGCATTTGGATATGACGTGTTTTCGATGTTCT